>WOGR01010337.1:0-10960 GCA_015342045.1 Leptinotarsa lineolata
CAATAAATAGATCTGAAACGTTGTGCTATTGCATTGTGGTGTACCGAATTTTCTGGATTGGATACGATGGATGCTGCGTAGGTGAGGATCCTAAGCTTCCTTCTGTTGGCTAATGATGGTTCGCCTGCTTCATAGTATGAGTTTTCCGTTGGACTTGTGTGAAAAGCTCCGAGGATAGTTCTGATGGCATTGTTGTGGATGGTATCCAGTTGTTTTATTATGGGTTTTTGGCAGAGTTGTATACTATTGCCCCATAGTCCAATTTGGACCTGATCAGTGATTTATAGATCAACATCAACATTGATGAGTCCGAACCCCAGGTTCGAGAGGCAACTGTCTTCAAAAGGTTGAGTCCGTTCTGACAAGCCATTTTCAAATATTGGATGTGGAGTTTCCAGTTCAACTTTCGATCAAATATCAGTCCCAAAATTTTGACGTACTCAACGTATTCAATATTTTGTTCATAGATCTGTAGTTTGGAAGGGGTTCCTTTGGTTCTTTTGGAGAAATGAATACATTTGGTCTTTGCCTAAGATATTTCTAATCCTGATAAAGAAGACCATTTCTGTAAATTGTTGGGAAATTTCTGTAAATGATTTTGAATGGTGACGAAACTCTTTCCTTTAACAAAAACTACAAGATCATCAGCGTACAGTCTCGCTTTTAGAGGAGCCACAGAGTCATTGGTTATATCATTGATGGCAATCAGGAATAATGTAGCACAAGTTACTTTTCCAGGTCCGGACTCCCGCAACTAACATTGTATTCGACTATTTTTTCCATTACAACTATTTCTCCCTCTTGAGAAATTATATTTTCTTGCTTTGGATTTCTAATTGGTTATCGGGTGCCACTATCGATTTCGGGTCAATCTATTCGTTTTGAGGGTGGGTGACGCCCACAAGATCAGAATTGAAGTTACCACTTCTGTCGGGGGTTTTACTCAAGGGTTCCGTCAAAAGGTGGCAATACTTGTTCCCAGAATATAAAATAATGTTTCAATCTTTTTTAATTTATTCATTTACAGTAAAAATGTAATATGATGGAGATGCGTGCATTATTTTACATCATTTATAAACCTATGATAGGGGTGATAGTTCCCCGTACAATTTTTATTTCTTCGTGGGTAATTGTTGCCTATGGCTCATGAAATTTGCAAGAAACACTATCAAAAAACTTGCGAGGGTTCGTCCAGAGGAAGATATGGTTCTCATGTGGCCTTTTTAATTCTAATTATATCTGTTCTTCTTTGAAAAATATTCGTTCAATAACCTGTCTTTCCCAATATTATTCAGAAAACCGGTTAGTTATCTTACGCCTTCCAGATTGCAAACACATGGCTTATTTTCGTTGAAAGTCTATTTAGAATTTTGAAAAACTATCGATTACAAGTGGTGTAATTTATGATGTCGCCAAAAGAGAGGAGACATTTCTTTTCTTGACAAGAAAAAGGTTCCGTTCTCCAGTAATTTATAATAGGCATTTATGGTTATTGTCGTGAGTTTTACTATTCTCAGAATATTTGGAAAAGTGCTATCTTAAGTTACTTCAGAAATATTATGTACCGGCCGAATTTATGCTTTGTTACAATAGGAATAGGGATATTTTCACGTATCATATCGTTATTCATTCATCTATAGAAGAAAATATTTGGGACATACTCAAAATGGTTGTCAATCATATCTGAGTAAAACTCCATTGTGAGATTTTCTCTGCATAGTTCACAAGAAAGCAACACATGTTTCGCTATACAATAGCGTTCTCGAGCGTTTCTGAACTATAATCTATTGTACTCGTATAGCGAAACACGTGTTGCAGATTTGTGAACTCTTCAATTAGAATCTCACAATGAATTTTCTTAAAAAATTGATTGATTTTTATCAAGGGTCGGCTAATTCCATCATATATGGTTGTGAATTAATTGGACAAAGAGATACCTATAAATCTCTTTCTACTCAAATTTTGTTTGATATTCAAGTTAATGATTGATCAATGAAAATGATAATCGCATCCGCAGCTACTTTAAAACAAACTCTGTATTTTTGTAGTACTTTCATGGAATATTGAATCTTGTCAACCAAATTTTGAAATGATTTTCCAGGAACTGATGAAGAGCGAGTCATCGAAGGAAGTTGAAGGTGATATCAAATATATTCATCAATTCGTACACATGCCCTCGGAGACAGTTACTGTTCAGCTGGATAATGGAACGACAATAAAGGTAATTGAATGCTTTTTAATTTTTTTTTAAGAAAATCTAATCGATACATACGTTCTTCTCCATATCAACTTCAATATTTTCAGTATTGCTGTTATTTCATTTATAGAGCAATGACGTCAGAATATGAGCGTACTAAGAATTAACATCAATCATGTCAATATTCAATGGTTTGTTATTTGTTATTATGAGTGAATATTTTGAATCGAGATAAAAAGTATCATTGTCATATGAAGTAGATGTTTATTTGAAGGTTGTTGATAACAAAGGATGATATATGAGAAATTGTAAACATTGATCAAAATATCTTATTTTTCTCACATTCGATTTTTCTACAAAGAAAAAATGTTTCATTAGATAAAATAATTATTGAAACAAAAGTTTATTCATTCACCCACTTGCAAAGTAAATATTTTGAAAATACACGTACATCACGATTGAATAAAATATTTTGCATTCCTCCATTTCTATGAGAATCGCACATTATATTTCGGTGACGAACAATTATGACGACCTTTGATAGTCTGTTGCTGAAATTCATGCTACAATATTGGTGAAAAGTTATCTCTTTTCAAAATAATGAAATAATTACTCTGTGATCAACTCGGATCAGTTGAGAAGTAGAAACCCTAATTGTTCCTCCGGGTTGAGTTTCATCCTCCCCTTCATCGACTACCTTCGCTACCGCACTGAGGAGCAATATCGGGCGATAGTTAGCAATCAGGTGTATAACTAGTGGATGGGAATCACCTCCGCACTCTTCAGACAACTTGGGCAATTGGCAATATGCACTAATTGTACAAAACCCTTACGAGGGAGACTGAGGAGTAAAACAGCCTGGATTCCATCAAACTCTGAGGCTTTGTTTTTCCCCAGATGCTTGATAGTCTCCACAATTTCATCGTAGCTAGTAAGCCACTCTAGTTGGGTCTGCTCCCTCATGGCCAGAACATGTCTGTACTTGGCCATGTCGGCGACGTTGGTGGTATTCCCTTGAAACCTGTCGATACATTCGTCCGGTTTCACACGGTGAACTCCCCGAACAACCGAACCTTCTGGAGATCCATCACCGCATGTACTTAATGTGAAATTAGCGCGGTGGTAGTGCCCCCGACTCACGATTGGAAAGTCGTGGGTTCGATCTCAACCTCGACCAGATATTTTTCTCGGGAGAATTTATCTAGTTGAAGCAGGGATGATTCTGCAACCGTGTTAGGAAACACACGTTAAAAGGTAAGACCTCGTTAGTCCTTAGCTTGCACAAGTTTCTCAACTTCTGAGAGTTGTCGTTCGTATGGGGGCGACAGGTTACTAATGGAAAAACATATTTTAAACAGTTTTTTCTCAATGGTAGGTATGGCCACAAAGCGGTCGTGCAACTTCTTATCCATTTTCCACAAAAAATGATCATGCACACTGAGACTTTCAACCTTATCTGCCACCTTTTATTGGTGAACTCAGAGATGCGTTCATTGACTTCCGCCACAAGTCTCAGCACGTGATCCTTGTAGCGGGCGTCTTGTGTGCGCTGCCACATTTTTCGCTGCATGTTCTTCTTTCTAATGAGTTCAACAATATCTAGTGGGAGAATATCTCGATGTCCTCACACCACTATCTTCCTTGTCGACCTATCCCTGAAATTTTGAATGTTTTCGACGAACTGCCATGAAATATTTTTATGCACGACCGGGCGCATTGTATGTAGCACTTTATCGTCTGGATTTGCGGGCGTAAAGTAGCACTTTAGCGCCCGCGGACTACTTTATCGCCCGGCGGGCGATAAAATTGTTGAGCAGACGTTAAACTGAATTTCAGGCTCATATCGATAGAGATCTATATTCCGATGGTTTCAATAAATGAAATAAATGCTTACGATGTTAAGATTTTTCCAGAAAATAGGCAAGAAGTACACTCTCTGTGTAGTTCTCATTTTTCATATTATTTCCGTTGCACCACCTCACGAATTCTTCATACACTGTCGCATCCTCAGCTACTTCACTTATTTCTGGTGAAGTACAATTCACACTTTCTTCGTCGTTTGAATCTATTCCAAAATCACTAATAAATTATCTGTGATCACAAAAATCGACAGCAAATATGGTAACTATCTTATATAATCTTATATCAAAAAATTGTCATAGTTACATTCATTTCATCAATTCTTGATTTATTTCTGATATGATATGAATATACAGCCTCACGGCAGCCTCGGTGTATTTGTATCGTGTTCTAGATATAAAGAGGTATATATCTACTTGACATCAAGTATACAGGTCGTGCATAAAACATTTTATGTATTTCGGGCGTAATTTGCTTTTATGAACCTAGGCCTGCTATTACTTACACGCTACGGTCCATGAAAGACTATATTACGCCCTTGATACATAAATAACTATAACGCAGTATCGAGTTGCGTGGTCTCGCTAGTGCAGAGGTTAGCACATCTGCCTTTCAAGCGGAAGACCACGGTTCGATTCCCCGCCTGGCCACCGTGCTGGGTAATCGCACTTTAAGAGGTAGGGCCTCGTTAGTCCATCACTCGCACAAGTTTCGACTTCTAAGGGTTGACGTTTGTCAGCTGGTTAACGGAACGGACCATTTTAGAACAATTCACAATCAAACGTTCGGACAATAACTCAAAAAGATGCATTCTTGCCCCAGGGTCGCTTCATTTGATTCATGTGATACCTTTCTCTTCACTACACAGATAGAGCTGAAACTTATGTATTCTGAGGTATTTCTTGACGGTGGTTAATGAAACATCCTTCTCATGAACAACTGTTCTGGACTGCAGTTGGTTATTTTATTACAGACGCATCGATTTCAATATGTTTCACATTCGAGATAAATTTTATTTCAGCTCCTCTAGCTCTAGTTACACTTCCAGTTGTTTGAAATTGTTCAACTGAATCTCTAAGAATTTATCTGCGACGAGCATCAAGTTTATGTATTTATTTTTTTCCAAATTGGTTGTTTGTAATGTCTGTTGATTTTTGTACGATTTATTTTATCTAACATAGAGAAAAGTATCTTAGTTTCGCATTCATTTTGTTTCAGTGTGGAGAGGTAGATATTGTTTTTTGGCACATAACAATATTTTCTATTTATTGGTGGCTAAACGTTTGAAAATATAATAAAATTGAATCGGAATCATTCGCTTCCTCAAAAATATTTGTCAATTTGAAACAGTTTATTTTTTCATTATTTCGGAAAGAAAATTCATTCCGCTCATTGAAAGAACAAAGATAACTTTCGTCAACATTCGAATTCGAGTAAAAAAAAAAATTCAATTTGATTCGATTCGTTTTTCGAAAGCCTAGACGTCATTGAATACTGAATAACACAATTGTTTTGTATAAGAGAAAAATATTAATGGCACTATACTGAAACTAACACATTCCTCTGACTTTGAAAAACATATTATGGAACAAATCAATACATAATTACTTTCATACCAATGATGATTTTGAAATATCTTGAGAAGGTTTTGTCTTTCATATATGAGAATGAACTGATCTCAAGCATGATCCGACAGGTTCATTTTTCACCTTCCTGATAGGTATAGGACGTCCTTGAACTTGCAGAATTTGATCCCTAATATTTGCCGTTTAGTCCTACCTACGTTTGCAGGATCTTCTTAAGGAATCCTAGGAAGAAAAGGGTAACAACATGACTGAAAGACCTATCAACAATCTACATTGTTCTTTATTCGTACTATTTGGAATCTGCTCAGTGTGGCGTATTTGAATGGTGAAATTATAAAACTTCCAATGAAAGAACTGAATTAAAATAAATTATTCCATCAGTGCCTTCTCTGTTTGATTTTATTTGTAATATGAAGAATGAAATTTTCAAAGTTGTCTTCATTTTTTCTTTCAGTTTTTTGCCGATCCACCAATAATTTCGGTATACTCTTTTTCACATTACCTACAATATTTTTCCCATGGTGAAAATTCTCAAAAATCGCGTAAGAGGTGACCTTATAAAATCATGTCTCTGGATTCTAGTTGAAGTGTTGATGATAAAATGAACATGGCGGAAACATTGATAAATTATATATTCGATAGACATTACATTAAAATTAATTGAATGATTACTGTTAACGTTAACTCAAATCAAATAAATCATCAACGAAGTTGTTGAGATATATAGGTTCATCAGAAAATGATAAATTCGTCCAGGAAGAGAACTCGTCGAATACAATTATTTCATTTACACCACTTTTCAGAAAAGGCGCTGGGAGATAGAGACTCTGCTGCGGACCAATTTTCCAATATCTACCCAATACAAAGTTGTTTACGATAACTAATCCTTTTCTCCATTCACTCATATCGATGAAAGTATCATGTACGTCTTTCACTAGTAATTTAGCTTTATACAAGCCTGCTCCGATTAAAGGTGTTGAGGAAGCATCGAAAGTGCTCCAACCAGTGAGGCTAGATATCCAAGACTTTTTGAATTCAACAGGAAAAATTTCCCAATCGAGTAACTCCTGGTCATCGAGTAATATTCCCTGCCATAAGCCCTTGAACTGTCGAAATTGGTCCAGAGAACCAAAATTATTTCTTCCCATGTTGCAAACCATAATGTCAATGGTGGCATTTTTTTTAACTTTGTCGGAACCTATTTTTATCGATCCATTCTCTTTTCTCCAGTAACCGAAAGAATCTAGATCGACAACATTTTTGGTAATCAACTCATTGTTAACGTAGACATTCACAGAGTCATACACGTAACCCAATATCTTCAAAACAGCAAATCTATTTATGGTCACCGATCTTTTACGATATATTATATATCCAAACTGTTGACCAGTATTGTTATTGATGGGTAAGTTCTCCATTGAAATGAGATCCCTGCTTTCCACCTGAAGAGGTAGTTGTGATATTATATTTTCATATCGAATAAATTCACTGATATTCAGAGATTTATAAGAATCTGCTTGTTTTACATTTGGAACTTCTGGTAGTTTTGTTTTGATTGGGTTATATTTTTCCAGGAGGAGTTTTACAGCAAAATATTTAAGAGTATAGTCACCATACTCAGTGAGAGGTGCATCATAATCATAACTGGTGATATCTGGTTGATAAACAGACTGGTTCACCGAGTCCATATTGGCTCCATTCAAAAAACCCAAACTTGTACCTCCGTGAAACATATATAAATTTACAGAAGCTGGATATTTCAAAATTTTTTCGTAGGTGATAGTGAACTCTGATATATTTCCTGTATAGTGATTTTCAGACCAGTGGTTGAACCATCCCGCCCAAAACTCTGTTGACATAGACGGTTTATTTTTTTGTAACTCTTTCAATTTGTCGAACTCTTTTTCTGGGTCTGAATTGAAATTAGCTGTTTGAAATAAAGATGGAAGTGAACCTCTACTTTCATGACCCGTTGGAGAGTCTGACGTAAAAAGTAACTCTGTTATGTTATTTGCCAGCATTAGTTGCCTCAGTTGCTCGATATATATCAAATCGGGATTTATAGGTGGATCGACATCCAAATCTTCAGTACTACCATACTCATTTTCTACCTGAAAAGATATTATAGGTCCACCTCTAGTAAACTGAAAAGTTGCCAGCAGTGTTAGGAGGACATTGAAATACCTTCTGACATGTTTCATGAATTTTTCGTCAGATGTACGTATTTTGATATTTTTTTCTCTCAATAGCCAGCTTGGTAAACCACCAAATTCGAATTCAGCACAAATGAAGGGGCCTGGTCTGATAATCACAAAAAGGTCTTCTTCTTGAGCTGTTTTTAAGTATTTCTCAATATTGAGTAAGTCTTGCATATCCGTTCCTCCTTCTCCAAAGTCATACATGTCTGAAAATAAAAAAATAGTATGTTACAAAATAGTTTCTACCTGATAGTATCTGAAGGTTTTCAGAATAAATAACTTTGTATCTGCATACAAATTTAATATGCCACTAGAAACATATTATTGCGTACGATTTCCTTACGATCAGTATCTTTTCTAAACCTTTCGTACGGTTAATCGTCATTAATTTTCATTGAAAAGTTTTGTGTGGTGAACCAACTTGGAGAAACTATAATGTTTCATAGGTTTATTAGCGATGTTTTTTCATCTTTGAGATCAATATCATTGATCCTTGTTGAATTCTACAATTCCACGAGGTATGAGCAACTTGTACTTTCTGCCATTTCTTGATATACAGGGTATTATGTAATAAGTGCGCGATATTTCACAGGACGATTTCTCAGTTATTCATGAGATAAAAAGTTCATATGAAAATGGATCAGCAAGGTGTTCATTTTTGAGATACATGTTATTGAGAATCGATTCTTATTTTGATTTTTCGTGAATAAATTTCAAAATAATATCGATATTCAGACGAAAATTGATATTTGGGAATTTTATAATATGATAAATTCGAATTTGATAATAATAATAATAATCGTTTCTTTTGACTGAAATGCAAGTTATATAAATACATGATAATATGACAATACAAAATATATAGAACAGAATGTCAGTCAAAATGCAGAGTTCAAGTCTAGTCGGCAGGGGAGACTTGTTCTTCCACTCAACCATAAAACGTGCATATCGAGTAGATGCACAGAAAAACGTTTAATAATATTTAGTACTGATGCAGTTATTTGGATCATTTTTTTATAAAAAAGACGCTTCAACTCACTTCTGGCGCAAGTGATTTGTTAAGAATTTCATTTTCAACGTGTTTTTTGAATAAAGTCAATGATTTCATTTTGGCACTCTAATATAGAGGACGACACCTACAGGTCTTGAACTATTTTGGGAAGTCACAACTTTGTCGTGGATGTATGTATCACATTTTCTAAAAGAGAAAAAATCGATTCAGCTATTAGTTCTACGTAAAAAAAATATGCCTGTCAAAAATTGCTACAAGCAGCCGTTTTCTAAATACTTCAATCGGTGCATCGAATGTTCTTCCCATTGATTCGTGGACTCTTTGATAATAAAAGTACCAAGTAGGCTAGTAAGTTCAATACAAATCGAATCCACAATTAAAGTTCTCCACTTATTTGAAGGAAGCTTGGGAAAAATATGATTCTTGAGTAGAATATGTATTTTTGTATCTGAGTGGATTGAAATGTTAATACTTGAAACTAGAATTCTGCTGCATTCAACCCATTAAAGTTCCATATTGATTTTTTGCAGCCAAGAAGTACATAAATTACAAATGGTGTAGAATAAATTGATGCAGATTTCATTAGAATGTAGCAAACGAACACCAATTGTTACCACTGCTCTATGACATACGATCCAAGCAGAACTATAATCTTGATCGTGAACGAAGATCAACATTACGAAGAACACTGTTGCATGAAGGAAATCGCCTTTTTAACGAGCTGCCGCAAGCTTTAAAAACGCATCTAGTATTAGTTATTTTTGTTCATGTATCTACACAATCAAAATTGATCTATTTGGTTTGTAATGTAGTTTCAAAGTAATAAAAGGGAAATCTATTCTATTTTAACTAAATATGCTGATAGTCTGAAACTCAATACTGTAGCCAACTGTTTTGATGGTCATGTAGATAATGCTTTCTTTGCTTTAGTAGTCATCAGAAATATTTAAACTAATTTCCGTAGCTCAAATTACCAATAAACTATCAACAAACTACCAAACTATCAATTCCACCATAAAATTAACGTATTATTCAATAAGGAGTGGAATACAAACAAATTTTCAGATATTGAAAGTGAAAGTATTGGATATTCAGCAGGGGTAATGTAGAAAAACTATTCTTCAATCTACTGATCTCTCGACAATTTAATTGTCTTCACGGCTAACAATATGATTGAGTAATATTTTATGAAATTTCCTCATTATCTCATTATCACAGTTAATTTGATATGCAATGAAATCGGTTGATATTTGAATAAATTCCATAACGTGTTCAAATAACACTTTGTTTTGAGATTTTCACTGAAGACTTTCTACAAAAAACGCAACACGTGTTTTGCTATACAATAGGGGCGTACTTTGGAGAGGACAAAATAGAAATTGATGAATAAATAAACATCTATCGAGAAAAATTAAAAACCACCTTATTTTTTCATTAGATCTCGTTCAATAGCAGTTTGAAATTACCCTCTTGAAATTGAGCATAGCTTCTTTTTCATAGCTCCTCTAATTGAGCTGATAATTTTTCGTTACGATAAGAAAATGCCCTAAAATTGAAAGAAAGCAGCGAAAATAATTCAGCACTGAGTGTGCCGTAGGTCACTAGGGAAGTTCGAAGGGGAAGAAAAATTTCTTAGCAGAAAATACAAATTATAAGACCATTCGAAATAATATTTATTCATCTGATTCGAGTTTTCTGAGTTTATCTTCAGTATTTTTTTTTGTGAGATGGTCCTATAATACTTCATTCGTTCAAAAGGACTTTTATTGAAACTAACTATTTGATTTTCTTGGACTCATTGGCCATTCTATCGAAAATATTGATGATTTTAGGTGTTGAAAAACAAAGGTTCCTAAATGTGTCGAGTTAATATAGTCCGCTCGGTTTTTATCGCACTCCTCACAGCTCATTTAGTATATTTCAGACTTTTTGGTGGAAATGGAGAAGTCTGGGATGAGCTGTGAGACTGCCGAATAAAAAAATGTTGTATATTGGATTTCTTGTTTCCAACCCCTCCTTTCAGTGCCTCTGATCTAATAAAAAAGCTTTCAGCTATCATTGACCAATGAATGCTTTCCATATTCCAAAAACTTTCGAGTATGTCATT
>WOGR01010338.1:0-10959 GCA_015342045.1 Leptinotarsa lineolata
ATGGAGTGAGCCAATCCTGAAAGATTTTGGCAGAAGTCTTTCAAACTTCTTGCCATCCAGGTATTCGGTGTTTGTTTGGAAAAGCCTAAAGCAATGCCAATGACAGGTTCTGGTTCGATGAAGCTACTTGCAGTACCCTCCTTCACAGGGGAGTCAGCACTCTCGTTGTTTTCTAGACCAGTGTGGCCAGGAATCCAGACCAGAGAAAATTTGTTAGGTCTTCCTATTGAGGAGAGTCGTTTTTGGCAATTTACTAGCAATTTAGACGTTGCTCGGTAGTAGCCAAGAGCTTTCAACGCCGCTTGACTGTCCGAGAAAATTTTTATTGACTTGTGTGTGAGGTTGGATTCTAACAATCTCTACGCACACAATTCAAAAGCAAAAATTTCCGCTTGGAATACAGTCGCATAGGTCCCTAGGCAGATTGATATTTCTGTCCTGGGTCTGCACCAGAGCCTGAAGGTGTTTTTGATCCATCTTTGACCAACAACTATCTGTTCTTAATATTTTCTTCTCCCGCAGGATCCAGTCCCCTCTACTCAAGAAAAGTATTGTATGAGGAAGTTCGTAGTTGACAGTTGGAGGGATAAAGTCAGAGGTCGTTCCCAGAATGCTGTGACTTCTAGTGTCAGCCAGTAGCCTAGTGTTCTCTGCATTAGTTTGCTTTGTGCAATTGGCGATGTGCATAAGTCTGTATGCAGTCCATCTAGCCTCTCTCATCGGAAAAATGTGGAGAGGGGGTAATTCTAGAAGGATCTCCAAGGTCGCTGATGGTGTGGAATTGATGGCACCACAGATAGCCAGTTAAGCTTGTCTCTGTAAGCTAGAGAGCTTCGCCTGAACCGTTTTCTGTAGACTTGTCTGATAATCATCACATATATTATTATATTAAATAGAAATAATGACTAGAAACATCAAATTATTGTTATTGAAAAATTATCACAGACATTATTTGATATTCATTGGAAGGTTTAGAAATCGTAAATCTATCCTGGACCAGAAGAGTTTTAACCAGATATCTGAGTTCATTCTGTCATCAGTTATGTGTTGATGAATATAATGTGATAACATTTTTCCATACAAAGAAGCCATCTATGGTATCGACAGACTCAAACCTCGAATATCAAAGATGAACAAAGCTTCACAAGGCGGTCAGTTACAAAACAAAGCTCCGAAATCTGTCTTTTATTGCAAGGCAACTGCAGCACCTCTAATAAGAAGCAGAGCTGTTTAGTGTTGGATCGCATGTTCATCTGCTGATGAATATTTGTATTTTTTATTTAATGAAGCTCTTTTTACATCACAAATACTTTGTCGCAGAGTCATACAGACCTGTTCACGAAGAGAAATTGTCATTATTGTTTCCTCTGTCTTGAAAACCAACCTATTCATATTTCTTAGGAAACTTACCACTCACCCTCAGAGTTAATAGGTCATACGATAAGAGATTGAGTGTAGGTTGAATTGTGGCAAAGTTGCGTATTTTAGATACCTATTCAATGATGTAAAAAATCGAATATAGCTCTTTTGGTTCTGGACATATACAGGAAAAACTTAAAAATCTCAAATTATATTTTTGCCCTGTATCTTCTTTATTTGCAGACATATTGAAAATCTGCCAACATTTTAATGTGGGCTATCGGAATATGCCCATGAATCTTTCATACAGGGTGTCATCTGAATTAAGCCACCCCCATCTTTGAATTTTTAAATACGGACCTGTATTTTTTGTTGTAGTTTTTGGATCGTTGACGTTCACTCCATACTATATTTCGGGATGTTTCTGTAATATTTTATTATAATTGGGTGAATTATTCCTTTTCAAATTACGGCGCAATAAGTGTTCAAATTGATGTCTTTTAATTTTTTCATATTATTTATTGCATTTAATAAACTTTTTTCTGCATTGTTGCGAAAGCATTCAAAATCCTCAATCTGAAGTCTTCCACATTTTCTATCTCTCTGCCTACTACTAATTTGAGAGTTTTAAGTTCAAATGATATTCCCGACTTTTATTTATTTCATTTTTTCCGGTCCTTGCATGAATTCATCAATGTTGATTAACAAGATGATTCAAATTAAATGAAAAACAATTTCTGTTCCGAATGAACATTTGGGAAAGGTCAGAAAATAATGATTGAGCATTGCTAAGACATAAAATCATTCTCAAATAATCAGTCTTTCAATGAAATTGATTAACAAAATTTTTGGAATATTTATGCTTTATCAGTATTTCATTTTATTCTCCTCTGAGACAGAAAGTGTTGAAAGAAACAAAGACACCACAATGCATTTTCCCAGGAAAGTACTCTGTAACTTGAAATATAAAAATAAGTCACTTTTATCTCTTATCTTTATTTGCTACTGTTCAATATATAATCAATATTGCCCGTCGGCAAGATTAAAAAGGAAATGAAATTCTCAACTGCTCTATCTATGTATATTGGCTACCATAACCATAACTTGATAAAAGCGGAACTTTGAAGTCATATCTTCTGAAAAATATCAATCGATCTGATGCTTCAACATCATCAACAAAATAAATATTACCTCCATTTAATGAACTGTTTTGAAATATGTGTTTAGAGAATAAGTGATTCTACGAAAAGGCATTCAACTTTTTTCAGCTCAGATAGTCGTCTACTATTGCATAGTTTTGAAAAGGTTATTATCGGTAAGTAATTGTTTCTTGGATAGACACTAATCAAAGAGTAATAAAATAAACTGCGGAGGACTAGAGCAGCGGTAGTTTAATAAGCTATCAACCTAAAACTCGTGGTTCGAATCTGCCTGCGAACAGATATTTTCCTAGTGAGAATTCCTCTAGTTGAAAATGGACTGATTCTGTTATTTAACATGGTAAACAGGACTGCCTAGCTATGATGAATCTTAAATGGCTAAAGTAGTTATTAATATGTCGTTGTTGTCCATATCATCCATTTCAGGTCAAAAGAAGTTGGTAATCTTCGACCTATAGTGCTCGCCGTTGACAGTGATGACCTGGTCAACGTCTTTCTCGAAGAAATATGGACCTCTGAGGCAACCAGCCCAAAATCCTAACCAAACAGTGACTTTTTCGGGATGCATTGGACGCTCTTGGATCTCATGTGAATTGGTATCGTCCCAAATTCGACAATTCTATTTGTTCACGTACCCATTTATCTATAAATGGGCCTCATCTCTGAAAATGTTTTTTCGATGGGAAATTAGGGTCAGTTGCCAACTGCCTCATTCAGCTGGAGCAAAACAGACTGAATAAATGACAACTATTTGGACAGATGCAGCTCCAACAAGACAGCCGTTATCAGTTGTCAAAGTCCCTGTTGAAAAACCAGAACCGATATATGAGCTGATACCATATGGTATCAGTGGGCGGTATGAAGGACCATCTGACGTTCTATAGAAAAAAAATAAAAAATGTTAATTATGATTCATTTACTCATCGTGGACTGACACAAATACTGAAATAATTATTTTGTATGATATTGCGCGAAACATCCGACACAGAGTCCTACATTACACTTTTTACTTATAGTATATAGTATAGTATATATAAAAACATATAAATTCACTTTGTCGTAGTTCGTACAGTATCTTACGTCAACTCTATCAAAGTAGAGATATTATGACTAGATTTGCATATTGCGATAATACTCCCTACAGTGTAGGTTAATGGACTGACACCTATCAGAGAACAACTACTCCCCTGGCTAAACCACGAAGGGAGTTGGATTACATCCGACAGGTGTCAAGACAGGAATATTCACTAAAGTATTTCGTGCATATGCTGTTGGCGATACAACTGCCGGAATTGATTTTCAATTATTGAACGGTCACACTTGCAGACCGGTTTCGAGCCATTTGGCCTTTCGTCAGTGAAAGGTAGTGGTCATCATCAACATAGAGTCGATGATATTCCATAATTAGAATTCAAATTCCTTGCAGTGTATCATTCCTAGTACTAAGCCGAAGCGAACGACAAACAACATGTTTGTGATCGCCCCACCTGGTGAACGTGATACTAACCAACCGCATATCCGAAATTAGGTCAATTTCTCGTATAAGGAAAGAAAGGAAGGAAGCAATCATTTTTAAAAGAAGTAACTCTAAACATAGATGTGTAGATCATTCAAAGAAATAACTTTTAGACACAAAATGGAAGAAAAGAGCCCTTCTGAAACAGCTTGATTGAATTACATGAATTATTGAATTATACAAAAAACATTTTTTCCACTCAGTTTGTATTCCAAACATTTATTATAGATTTAAATCAGATATCATTCACAGGGTTTCTACACGATATACTAAATGGAAGATGAAAAAAATTTTGCTTCCTTCCTTTCTTTGGAAAATTTTCACATTTTTTTGTATCAAGATGGAGTGGTAGAAAGCCAAAAACTTTTTTTCTCAAAAATTAATCACTCTTAAAAAATATAACCCCTTCAATTTAAATATATATTCATGTTGTGCCTTGCTCATATGGTTTTCCTTTTGTCTCACTTTTGTGTATGTTCTGCTATATATTTTATCTTATTTAACCTGAAAAGATTTTTGATATTTACTTAGAAATTTATAGCCTTTGTTTTTCTTTCTTTGTTTTACAAAGATTCATGAACTACCCGTTTATTAATGTATACTAGGTAATTATTTTTATATTTCTGTATAATACATGCTATCCCTAAGTTGTATAAGAGTCTCAGCTGAACTTCGCCTTTTCATTGATTTTTGTCTGTACTTCTTCTTTATAAACAATGAATGTCAATGAATAAAGCTGATTTATTATTATTATTATTATTCTTTAGCACATCGACGTCTATTGAAAGCTGCGACGAAATGGTCAGTAAGATCATATCTTATATCCTCTAGAATTTGTCGCGTAATACTTTGTCGACCAGGAGTTTTCGGAGGATTTGCATATCTCGTAAGGTACACCTGTGCGTTTTCTCTCCTAAAATTCAACATGGTGCAGCCATTGTTATTTTTCGTATAGAAGACACAAGCATTATGCATTGATACATCTAAGAGGCCTGTGAAAATTGGCCAATACCACTTTTTTTCTCTAATTCCTATTCTATAAACCGCAACGCCATGATCCATCAAATCAGTGCCCCCCTTATTCTTATAATACATTGCTATTAATTGTGGGCAGTTGACAAAAATGTGGCGTTTTTCTTTTTATGAATACCTCTTGACAGTTCCATCACTAGTTGATACCATGGTAACAGCAGCATTATTCATCCAACGTACAAGCAGGACGCTACTGTTTCTGCAGGAACTTTTCCAAGCAGTATCTCCTTCTATTACTTAGGAATTATCTATACAATGCAAGAACCTCTGTATTTGTAGAAATCGGTTCCTTCGCATTGCGTTACTAACCATTTGATTTTTTACATCATCTTCGATATCCCAATACATCCTTTTTGAAGGTACTTCATTTTATCCACTTAGAAACATGATTCCGAAAAAGCAGCCCAATTCTTCTTGAGAAATGTTTGAATCCTGTTGGTTGATGAACTAAGCGTAACGTTCACTCTCTCCAATAATATAATAGATAAGTGAAAAGTTTGCATATTTAGTGAAATTACCTTCTGGAAATTGGTGTGGCCCTGCTTCTATGTCACCCTTTATCCAAACTGGAGGCTCCTTAGTTTTTATATTATCGTCATGAAATTATTCATGAATCCAGTTGTTCAGTGATGTTGTATTCTCGGAATTCCCCTTAGGATCCTGATCCAGGACAAGTCCCTGCTGTATCACATCATCATCTGTATCTCCTCCAATTCCTGTATTATTCCGGAACTTTATCTCAGCTTCCGCGCAAAAGTGACACCCTGAAAATTATTTTGCAGTTATCCGACATGTATTGAAATCATGTCATCCTCATCTCCAGAATCTTAATCGGTATCTACGTTTACGTCAGACGGTGTTATGAAGATATCTTCCACTTTCATAGTTTCATCATCGTTCAGCATATCTAATGCTTGAGCTAGCAAAAAATCAGGCCTGTGTGATCGAATTCTGTCATCGTATAAGATAGGTCTAATTATGGAAATTTCAGATAGTGTAACAATATAACTACCCACGGATACCATTTGTTATCGGTTGACTTCAACACCTGACAACCGGGGGAGGAAAATATATTTTTTTCGAATTCAGTCAATAGGCTATTCTATTATATCTACCAATCATAAACAATGCACATTTCTGGGAAAAAAAATACATGAAATGATGTTAAAAAATAATTACGCCCATCGAATGTATATTTTTACGTATTCTCGAAATCAATGTCAACAATACAATTCCACAAATCTGACTGAACGCCAGTAACGTCAACAGTTCATTCAGGATTTCCGGCTCAGAACCTTGTACGATGTTTCAATGAGAGTACAATGCACTATAATTCATTTTTCTGGGATCTGGGGAGATTTGAATAGCACCTACATCCCTGATACCAAATGGTATATGTATGAATGATATAGATTCAGGACCAATAGATTGAGGTTGTGTGAAAACCCTTATGGGGATGCAGAAGTACCTTAGATACTCTGAGAGCAATGGTTTTGCGAAAATAAAAGTAAAAAGTTTAGTTCAAGTTATATTGGGTGAACGAGTATTTTGATATCTATACACCTCTTTCTATGGAATTAAACAAGCTAAGTCAGTCGAACAATTCCTGGGAAAGTATCTGTAGAAGAGAAAATTCTAACTTTTTGTCAATATTCCATCTTATTGGATCTTAGAAGAATGATGTTTTTTTTTCTAATGGATCTGCTACGGCGGTCACTCATTCTATCATAGATATTCGAGGACGAATCTCGTCGGTTGATGTCGAAGCTTGGCTTTGCAACTTGGGGAGCCTCTTTTATCATTGTGAGTTTATCTTTGATATTCGAGGATTGAGTTTTCTGTCGATCCCATAGAAGGCTTCTTCGTTAGTTGCCATTGTCCTTACTTACAAGTAATCTTATTTGAAAGAAGTAAGCATTAGTTTTATCATGACTTTGACGTAGTATCTTTAGAGTTGAAATTCAATTTAATGGAATGCTTGAAAATCAATAGATTTATGAATTCAGAACTTTGGCCCACTGTTCAGACAGAGAGAGATAATGATTTGAGCAAATTTATAGCTCTTGTCAAAAATTCAATATTACCTAAACAGAAGTAATCTTATTCGAAAGAATAAAATGCAAGTAACTTTCTAAAAAAATCGATTGAACATTTAAAAAACATTTTTTGGCAGAAAGCATTAATTTTATCATGACTTTGATGTATTATCTTCAGAAGAGAAATATTGAAGAGAAATGTTATGAACTTAGAACTTTGATCAATGACCAGATAGAGAGAGAAATAGAAGTTTGAGCAAATTCATGATTTTTGCCAAAAATCGTACATTGCTTGAAACAGATGTGATCTTTTGAAAAAAAAGTTTCGCTTTCTACTTCTCTATCTTTATACAAAAGAATGGAAGAGCAAGTAGTTTTCTTAAATTTATATTCATAATACATTTTTTGATAGACGTATATGTATGACGTGGAAGAGAAAGGTATGAAATTCAATCTTGTGGAATACTGTTCAATGACTAGTCGAATAACTATTTTTCATTATATTTGCTATCTCACGATGAAATTGGAAAATAGTTCGGTTAGTAATAGAACCAAGGTAGCGTACCTACATTACCATTTATGAAGAGTTTATTCTTAGAGCTCTTTGAATTATTGAAAGTTATTATAATCCCATTCATAAAAAAACTGTTCTGTTTGCTGGTAATGAATAAAAATCTCTTATTCTGAAGCGATTTTATTATACAAAACAGACTCCCGAAAAACACATCTGAATCCCCTCCTTGATTATCAAGCTGATTTCGAACTTGTTGAAGGTTCATAATCCTCCATCAAATACATCATTATATTTCGAAACTAAATTCTTTGATTTGTAATCATTCCAAAAATTTCCATTCGAAGAAACATATTCTATTTTGCTTATACCTAGCTTTAACATTTTTAAACCATTTCTACCGATGAGTGGAGGTCCTTCATTTTTAATAACATAAGTTTTGAGAATGAATTTATTAGCTTCGAAAGTTATATTCAATTCCAAGAATCCCACAGGTTTGAAAGAGAGACCTATATAATCTTTTAACGTTAAATCTTTCTCTGACAGCGGTTTATCCTGAAAATGTTTCAAATAGAGCTTCTCCGAAATTGCTGCATGCGCAAATTCCGAGTCAGCTTCAAAACTAATCGGAATATTTTCTACTAATAATTTTATGAAAGTTGGTTTTACATTACCATTTTCTTGATTATCTGAATTCAGATCTTAAATATTAAAAATCGATACCTCAGAAAGAAAATTATCTTGTTCTCCTATACTCAAAAAATGTTGTGATGTTTTTTTACATACAGAGGCCAGATGGCCTTTCGCACCACATTTATAGCATGTACAATTTTTAAAATTGCAATCACTCGATTTATGGTTTTTTCTTCCACACACTGCGCACTTGCTCACCATCTGAAATCTTCCCTGATGAAAGCTACCAACCTCAGAAGAAGAATTTCCTGCTGGACTCGAACGCTGAACCGTATGTAATACCTTCCCACCCTGACTAAGGAAATTTACCAGCCCCGACTTAATATCGACAAATTCGGAACTCTCTCTCAAGCTGAATTCTTTCATGGCCGACTCTTTGGACAATGCCAATTTGACAACATCTTTTAATTTGGCACTAGTTTTGGATGCATCCTCCTCGAACAACCGGTCCATGATCTTCATAACATTTATGCCTATGACGAATATATGCCGCAAAATGGTTTCTAATTCGTCTCCAAAGTTACAATTTGATGATAACATTTTCACCTTCGCTTCCCAGTCCGATACACTTTCATTTAGATTCCGTCTCACGGTGTAAAACTTCAACCGTTCGGCAAAATAGGACTTTATCAGAGACAAATGATCAGTTAAAATTTTGCACAATTCTTCGTACGACTTCTTTTCAAGAAGGTCGGGAACACATAAGTTTCTTATTAGAAGATAGCAATTCTCTGACAATGTATTCAACATTATTGCTTTCTTGCGATCATCTCCTGTTATTTTATTGGCAATGAAAAATTGTTTAAGTCTCTCAGAGAAAACCGAAAAATTGGAATACTTTGGATCGAAGGTATTTAATGAGCCCATAACGCCTTGATTTTTCCGTTAGATCCAACTCTACAAAACCCACATCATGTGCTTATTGCGTTTTCCCCGAAAGTTTCATTCATGTCACTCATTTCAACAATCGTAATACCTGTTCTAGTTTGTAGAGATTCTTTGTTGAATGTTCGTCATTTGCTTTGAACATAATTTTGATTAACCATAAGTTGCTCTCGTCTCCTGTGATACAATACCCAACATGATAAGCTGTCTATCTCTTACCTTACCTTAGTATTACCTGGAGCTAAACTGTATATTAAGTAACCCCTATTTTGTTCAAATCGTCTCTAAAATGTACTAGTGAATCTGTAATTACTCGGAATCTCTACTCGGATGTTCTCTTCATCAAAGGTTTTCCGTAAGTAGTTCCGGATATGTCCAGCTATATTACTCATTGATCTATTATCACAACCCGCACCAAAAGCTTTGGTACCTTCACAGCTGGTTCAGGATGATATACGGAGTTGCCTGTGTCAGTTTATTCCTGCCCGCCAACTCCCCCAGTTCTTTAGGGTATTCCCAGACCTGTCTTGTAGTTACTTTCAGATTTGAAGGTACATCCCATGAGATTACTCTAGCTGATGTACAAGTCTCATGCAAATCACACTAGCCGCTGACCACCATAGTCATTTTGGTGGGTTTTCGCCTTAAAGAAAAGCCTGGTTGGCTCATCGATGTCACACCAATGTCCTGAACGTATCCTGTTGTCGTAGAGCATCCAATTTTCATCATAGGTTAGGATCCGATCCAAAAAAGGATCGTTTTGGTTGCGCAAACGCAAAGAACAGACTTCGAAAGGTGACCATTTCTGTCGATCGTTCAAATCATGGAGCATACACTTTCCGAGCTTTTTGGCGTACTGCAGGTCAACCACATCAGGGCTCATCGTCGAAGCTAAAGTCTCCAGAACAAAATTTCGCAAATCAACGTCTTGTCTAACAGTGCGTTCATTAATAAACACTATCATTGCCAATTACCTGCCAATTTTTTGGGCTATTTTGGGAGCGCTTTGGTTCAATTTGAATTCGTAGAGAAAATTTTTCCGAAAATCGCTCATTGATATTATATAGCAATAAGCTGAAAAGAGTCAAAAGATCAGTAGAATGAATATTTATTGATGGAGCTATAAAAACACATGACATTGAAACAGACGATACATAGAAACAGTAGATAAGTTAATTAGGGAACGAAAATTCAGAGAGATTTTTCGTAAATCTTCGAGTTTTTGAAAAGACATAAATTCAAACTTCATTGTTGTTTGTATAAACTAACGGATTATATAGGTAAGTGGGAAAGTAGGGTTTCAAATAACAGGGTGATATATATAATCGATCGCTTCAAAAACACTTCACTAACTCTATTCAAAAAGCTTCTGATAATTACTCTTCCATATTGTCTGTTTCACTATCACTGTCATCATTTAAATCAATAATGAATTCATTTTCACCATTAATATAGAAGTGTCCAATCTCAATATAGTCTTTTTCAACTAAAATCACTTTTTAAATCCTATTTGGCCAGTCTTCTTCGGTAATATCAGATATGTACTTCCTCTTTAATTAGCTCTATTACTTTTTCATCAAATTTCGGAAAATTATTTTTACGCCTGATGCTTTGTTTTAATTTTCCCCAAATCAACTCGATGGGATTGAAAACACAAAAAATAGAGAGAGAGTCTCAGTATGGTGTGTCCATACTTTTCAGCAATACTCTCAAGGACATACACTTTTTCAAATGTTTTTGTCTGTAAAACTTCAAGTAGTTGGTTTT
>WOGR01010339.1:0-10959 GCA_015342045.1 Leptinotarsa lineolata
ATATAGAAGTATTTGTTTCGAAAGAATTTTTTCTTTCGTGTAATTCAATGTCTATATGGAAGTAGCTGTTTCAGAAGGCCTTTTTCTTCTATTTTGTGACTGTAAGTTACTTCTTTGAATGATCTACACATCTATGTTTAGTGGTATTTCATTTTTTCAAAAAATGATTGCTTCCTTCCTTTCTTTGGCAGATTCCCACATTTTTTGTATAAAGATGGAGTAGTAGAAAGCCAAAAAAACTTTCTTTCCCAATTTGATTTAATTTTGAAAAGAGTTGAACTCAATAAAAATACCTTTAAAACTTCAAATTATCTCGAAAACTAATCGTTACAAAAATTTTTTTTCAACAGAGTTGTAAAGGTATTGAGAAGACCCTTAAAACAAGGTGCCACTCGACCTACTTTCCCTATCTAAATAAGGGTAGTCGGATGCCCCCCTCCGAGGGGGTACGTACTACAAAAAAATCTGATTAGTCTGAAAGGTGTCCCATTTTGATTAGAAATCGACGTGTCCGAACTTTTTTAAAAATCTTGCTTTTTATATTCAAAAACGGCTCTGTTAAGTTTTCGTTGTTACACACTGTATTTATCAAACAACTTGAGTAGACCACCTTTATTAATCTGCAGAGCATCGAAAACAAATATAAATGAATAAACGCAATGAAATACGAAGGGAAAAAGACTCCACAACTTGTATATTTGCATAACCATAAAAGTCAATAATGGTTCGAAGTGGCAAAATGCACCAGTCAAACGGCGAAGAAGTGAAGAATGAGACTGACAGGCGAAAACCTCAAAGCGTGCATCGGGGCAACTTTTATAATTGTGCATATCGAAGTGTACGGGCCTGTTTGTCTTCGATAAAATGAATTGAATCAGTTGAGTGCACCGATGTCGATATTGGCCTTATATAGCCTCACTCTCTTTTTCCTCCTTCAACTTTTGTTCCATTTATTTTTGTAATAGTCCGGGAGGCACCAACAGCTGATATAAAGTGTTTTGTACAAAGCTAATTATTTCTCAGTTAGTTGTTTTGATATCGCATATGGCCCTATTCCATGATGTTTTTGCCACCATCAATAATGAAACGAAGCTACGAAAAAATATTTTTTCGAAATAACTTCCATTTCATTGAAGACTACGTAACTTATGTACTATAACGAATAGAATAAGTTCTGCCCAGAATAGAAAATTATTTCTAGTGACTATAAACCATTTCTTCTTACTGAATATCGTTGATTATACTCTAATATTGCACATGTTTTTAATTTACAGTTTAGTTGAAAGCATGTTGGGCTATATATTCAAATAAGTAGGTACATACTGTTTAATTTCACTAAACTTCAATCGAAAACATTTTTCCCACACCAGAACAAAAGTACTGTCACTCGACAGTCTTAGGAGGCTTCAACATCTTGAGCGTTCGTCAATATGGCTTTTTCAAAGATCAACAGGAGACCTTCTATCGTCTGTCAACCATATTTGGAATAACGCAATCGAGAAACATGAAGAGTCAAGAACTGTTGCGCTTGATATTTCTAAGGCATTTCACCGTGCGTGGTATGAGGGTTTGTTGGCCAAATTTCGATGTTATGGCTTGTCGGAACAATTTTGTGTATGTCTTTCCAGCTTCCTGAAAGAACGTTTCCTGCAAGTGGCCTTCAATGGATATCTCTCGAATACTTTTACCATTAACGCTGGTGCTCCCCAGGGATCCATATTGTCTCCAACCCTCTTTTTATTGTATATCAACCCAAGGCATTTTCCTCAACTCAGGGAAAGTTTGGAATATTGATTTTGGTAACAACGTTTATTCTATACTCAAATGATGATTTAGTGGGAAAAACATTCTCAGTTTTAGTTGTGCTTTCAGACCTAGACAAGTCTGAAAGCACATCCTCATGAATTTTGTCAATAATACAGAGGTAAGAAATTGGTAATTTCTCAATGTATTGGGCATTTATGATGCTCAAATTTCATAATTTGTGACATTGAATAATTTCAATTATAGTGCTGATAATGGAGTTTGAATGGAAGTCTGTTACGAAGGGATATTTTATCCAGTGTTAGGTGGAGTACTTGACGCAAAAAAATAATTTTGAACAATTTTTTCGCAGATGCCGGGAAATTATAAACGTAAGAATGATCCCAACTGATGAAATGAAAAGATTAGTTGAGAAGATTTTAGAACATTCACCTATCCACACAGTTGCAAAATAGTTTGGAATATCACGAAATAATTTGAGGCGCCATTTTCTGCATTTTATAGCACAACAAGTAGGTAATTGATTGAGGATAACTGGTTCAAAATGTGGTTTCGAAAATTTTCTTACACCAACACAATAACAGGTCAAGGTAAATGAAACTTTGTAATGTAATAAAAATGTCATAAAATGCAAGATTGCAACTTTTGAGAGTGAGTAATAATACCTAAAAATGGATAAAGTTTATTACTTCAATTCTCTATAGAAAATTTCCTTCAAGAAGTGACTAGTTATAGGATTATTGTCTGAAAACTATATTTTTATTATTATTTTTTTTATCCTCGGATGAGTCCAGTATTAATACAGTTCTGATTAACTGAGTACCATTCACAAATGTTCAATGGTAAATACTTTATAAACACAAACATAACTGATAATTTCTATCGACCTTCTGAAAATATATGAAAATTATAATTGAGAACTTATTACACGTGTAGAAAGGGCAAACTTTTTAGTTTACCTTGATAAGTTAATGCGAAAATTCAAAGTATTTTTCATTAAGAAAAACGTTCTATTTATCAGTAACTTGTCGATAAAAAACTGATATTCCTACACAAAAAATGACTTTCGTTCAACTAATAATACTACTAAAATTATCAAGTTATCAAGAAACGTCCTTTATAATGTAGAGATTGATGGAAAAGTTCTATCTTTGCCTCCTATACTATAATTATTGTTGGTCGTCGCGACATTTTTGGTACATCTCAATTTTATAGGAATCAACGATCCGACGAAATTAATTTTCTTTCGCTTTTTATTTCTTAATACGGAAAGACTGACTGTTAAAACGTTTTTATGATGTTGGTCTTGGAAGATCGTCTAGCAGTCATCGTCGACAGATTTAACTCGTTTCCTTGATTTTCGCCGACACGAAATATCCGGATGATCCGGAGAAACTTTTAAAGCGTTTTTATCGGTTCGCACTGAGATCGCAGGATACTTTGAATTTACGTTCGATAGACATACCATCCGAGATAGCGAAGTAACAAATAGGATTAGACACGGTCTTGGAAATTTTGTATCGAACGAGAGTCTGACAACGGGAGATCAAAATATACAGGATGGAAGTGGCTTATTCAACGGAAAATGAAATAAAGCAGAAACACTTGAAATATTTGCTTTGTTTTATTCAATACATCCAATGTCCAGTGTTATATACAGGCCGTTTCTTTTATCATGTGGTAACATTGCTATATTCTAAACCGTAACAGATACGAAGACAATTAACTGGGAAAAAAGATAACTGTCATCGGAAACAATACAATGGCCAAAGAAAATTTACGGTGACTCTCGCCCTTCTCGAGTTACACGGGGAAAACCAAAAATACTGTTTTTCGATTTTCTCGAATGAAATTTGTTATTTCGGAGAATATCAAAAATGGAAAAGGAAAATATTATTCTATTCAAAGTGTACTATGACGATGTAATAACAAATATTCTATAAAACGTGTCGTGTCAACATGGCAACCATCAACTTATTTTTCAAATACGGACCTTTTCTTATAACAGATATTGATAAAGCGATAAATTCACAATCCAAGGGTATATCACATTTCATATTTTTATAGCATTTCAGTTGAAATAACTACCATCATCAGTGACAACAATTTTAAATTACGGTCCTGTTATTCTCTGGGAAAACACTCACTGATCAACAGTTTTTGAGCTGTAGAGTTGAAAAGGTGAATGTTAATAATCAGTGATACCAAATTTTCTTCAAACTGGAACTTTTTATCTCACATTAAGTATTATTTACAATAAATTCTACAAAGTTATTGAACTGTTAATTTCATAAACGGCATTTTGTATAGATAAATTTTAATTCATTCATTGATATCATGAAATCATAATATAAATGAGCTAAATTGAAATTTTCGCTCATATTTCACTTTTCAAACTTTTTCTAGCTTCACTCGAACTAGCGTCAGTGTATTTGGGAAACCGTCTCATGGAGAACACTACTTTCAAAAATCCTGGACCGACACACCATGAAAGATGCCTATCGAAAGCCATTTATTGCTTGAAAATTTTCCTGTTCTATAGGAACAATTTTTCCTTAGCAGAGTACAAAGCCAAGGACTCCGTCATATCTGTATTTATATAACATTATTGTATGTATAAGCATGATATTGTGAGCCTTTTTTGAAAATGTGTTGGAATATAAAACGATCAATAAGAAAATTTCAGAAGCAGCGACAAAAAAACTCAGCCACTCATTTCTGGTATTTGTCTGGAGAACTTATTTGTTTATCACTTTTCGACGATAATGTAAGCTCATAAATTAAAATTGAAATTATCGAATTACTGAATCAAAAAGCTAGCGAAACTACAAATTTGAAACGTGTTAATATCAAAAAAGTCAAAATTGATTCCTTCATGACTGAAAATTTGTAAGATTTGAGCGATTTCAACTTTCGCACTGCATTTCTAAAATAACATACAAATCGATAGAAATCTTATTAAGATTATAATACATGCTTGAAAAAAAAAATTACGCGTAGTAAATGATACTGCTGGATGGATGGATTGATGGAATCATATAATCGGAATTTAACTTATAATGAGGAACACAAACAATACGTATTGCAAGTTGTAGCAATGCACTGAAAGCAATTTCCGAATGCTAATAAGCAAACATTATTGTTGCCAGCAACTCAGAAATGAAAGAAAAAAATTATTTCAGTGTTTCTAACGAATTATACTCGTACATTGAAATTATATTTATTCACAAAATAGAAATTATAGTCTATTAATAACAATTTTATAACTTCACAGCGTATATTTGCATTATATTAACTGTAAGATTGAAATTTTCCGATGTCAATTTGGTTTTAATTAAAATTTACCTTTTCAGCTCTACAACTCAAAAACTGTTGTTTGGAGAGCGTTTGCTCAAAGGAACTTTTTTGTAGCAACTTCAATTCCCTACAAAACATCACACCCACTTTTTCTAAAAAAAAATTCAACAACGAAAAATCGAGTTGAAACCAAAAAAAAGTTTTTGTCGTATTATTTATTCATATGTGAAATCGAATTTTCCAAAGAGTAAAGCCTCTAATTAATTTAGAAAATTTTTTTCTATAAATTATCAGACTTTCAGGTGGGACCAAGAAAAAAATGTCGCCTTAAAATGAAACACCCTAATATACATTAATTTTTTACAAATATTTAAAGTTCATTGATATATAAAATGAAGAAAGGTTGGTTGGGAAACAGGATCAATTTTTTCTTAATGAAACAATTGTTTTCTTGCCAACGTTTTGAATTTGATTGAATTTTTCTTCAGGGCTCAAAAAGTAGTTTCTCCGTGTTGATATAACTATTTTAAAAAGTATTAGACATATTAGATACATTTGAAAAAATTCGAGACAACACCAACACATAGGGACATGTTTCATGTCTCTTTGTGTTGGTGTTGTCTCGAATTTGTTGCAATGTTTTAATTTTTTTTAAATGTATCTAATATGTCTAATGACTCTTAAAATAGTTATATCAACACGGAGAAACTACTTTTCGAGCCCTGAAGAAGAATTTAATTAAATTTGAAACGGTGGCAAGAAAATAATTGTTTCTTTAAGTAAAAATTGATCCTGTTACCCAATCAACCTTTCTTCAGAAAAATTATTGGATTACTAAATTATTTAACTGATATATAAAATATTTGAAGTTCATTGATAAATCAACATTTTTTAATAGATTTTTTATTTTTATTTATTATTTTCATTATCGAATACACCAGTAATTACTGTTTCATTTAGAATGAAAATTATAATGATATCTAGAGAAAACTGCATCGATTGTTGTTCCATGTTTTGTGGTACTCTCATTTAGGTTATTATTCATTTGTAGTTCTAATTTATCTTGTAGAAAGTTTACCAAGAGTTGTCCATCTTTGGACGTGAAATTAACATTGAAATCTCCTGCTAAACAAAGTGGCAACGTATGATAGTTTTCTCCTAATTTTTCAGAGCATACTCGACCGTAAATGTGTGCTCGCACCTCTCTTTTGCTCCTGCAGTAATATACGAAACGTAACTCTCTCTTCTTTTATCTTCACTAACTTATACGTCCCTCTCAACTTCCGTTAGCTTCACACTTCGTAACGCTCTTGTCACGCATTCACCAGCTCATTCCCCAAGTCAAGCGCGTAAAAAAGTTCTACTTCAATGTTCGCCTCGCCCGATCACACTTTTCGTAACGCTCACGTCACGCATTGACCCAAGTCAAGCGCAAGTAAAGAAGTTTTACTTCGAAAATATCAAGTGAAATTTTTTGGTAATATGTGTGAATCATACACATACCTCATTCAGTTACATACTTGAAAAAATGCCCATCCGATTTTTTTGAACAGTATATAAATAAAATTTCTACAACTGTAGACCATATTCTCTATTCACATTCATATAAAACCTCAATAATGAAAGAGAAATGATATAATAATAACTTACTGAAATTTTGGAACATATTTTGATTGGCCCCGAAGATAGTGATGGAATCTTGTCAACTGTGATTGGTTCAAAGGTAAGTTATGGGATCATTGCCTAATTACCCAACAAGAAATACGTAATTGATGTTTTTTCAAATAGTCATAAAAAATTCTCATTCATTTCAAAATATACACCAAAATTATTCAAGAATTAGAAACAACAATTCCCTAAACTTTTTGAATAATTTTTCGTATCTGAAAGTAACTTCTATGCATAATCTACAATATTTGTGGATAGTTTATTTTGAACTGAATTGCTTTCTTCCTTATATAGGAAGTTTTCCACCCTTATCAATTCAACAAGATTCCTATAGCTTGGAATGAATCAAATAAGCGTGTGAATGTCTTCACGTACTGTACATGAGTAGAATTGTCTTTTCCGTGACATAAATTCGAAATGTTTTCAATGAAATGGGTGCTTCACCTTGTAATATTATTCAAAACGGACAAGAGTCTTATTCCGAAACTTCGAAGTCCGCCATTGAGGACGATACTGTTCCATTTAAGTGAAATTTCATCTTTATAAAGAGTAAAGAACTGAATAGGAAAAGTGATTTCCGTGTAAATTCAATGTTTATATGAAAAAAGTTGTTTCTAAAGTACCTTTTCTTTCGTGTAATTCACATACTCATGGAGAATTAGAAAGCCAAAATGCTTCTTTTGCCAACAATTATCAATGGTCACTTTGGAAAGTTTCCTAGATAGAAATTATTTTAATGAATTCTTGATAACTTTATTTGTAAGACCGCAAATAATTCATTAATTCACGATCAGTTATTGAGCTAGCCCATATCTATACAGTAAATCTAGCAAAATAGTAATTTGCAAGTCTGCGAAAAATTATCCGTCGATAACATCCAATGGATTGATTGTGCTTCATTTATAATAGAATTGCAGAAAAATGAGATGGAAACTGCAAATTTTATATTCATATTTATTGTACAGCGTAAAAAAACAATATATCGCCAGGGTCGAAAATTACAAAAGCAATCATGGCTGTCAACGCGATACGACAATAACAATGGAACAACGTTTTTCACAAATTCGATTAAATATTACAATTTCTTTACGCTATCAATCAGCGCCGTTGTCAGAGACCGCGCAAAAAACAATTAATTTGAATTATACTCCGTGTTCAGCGAGAGGCTTCAATTTTTTTCCGAATTTATGTTTTCATTTAACGTTTTAGATGGTTCTTTCGACGCTTCATTCCTTTTTGTTCGTTTTCGTCATTTATTATTTGCTAGTCAATACGACCATTTTAATCTGAAACAAAAACCATATTGTCGGCTTCACCGACATTTTCCATTGTAACATAAAACAAATTGAATTTATTAACCTTTTGACACCTAAAAATACAATAATGAAGTAACTGAATACAATTTACTGAATAATATTCTCAAAACCTGGAAAATACCATTCAACTTCTTACTTCTCCATCATTATAATATAGAAAGTGCAAGATTTCTAAGAAAGAAAAAATACATTAATACTATTTACAAAGACATGTAAATAATTCTGCGAGGTGTCTTTCATATACACCTGTCACGCCTTTACAAACGACAACCTTCATAAGTCGAAAATTGTGCAAGCTATGGATTGACTGAGCCTTTCTTTTAGCGTGCGATTCTATTATTATAATTTTTAACATCCAATTTTTGGAGTAAAACTTCTTTACGCGCGGTGACTTGAAGAGTAAACTAGTGAATTCGTGACACGAGCGTTACGAAAAGTGTGATGAGGCTAGGAGAACGGAAGTTTAGAGGGAGATATCAGTTAGTGAAGATAGCAAGAGAGAGTTACGGTTCGTATATTACTGTGGGGGTAAGAGAAAGAGGTGCGGGTACACATTTACGGTCGAGTATGCTCTGGAGAATTAGGAGAAAACTGTCATACGTTGCCACTAATTTTAGCAGGAGATTTCAATCTTAATTTCGCGCTCGAAGATGAATAACTCTTGGTAAACTTTCTACAAGATAAATTAGAACTACAAATGAATAACAATCGAAATGAGCCTACGACAAGACATGGAACAATAATAATCGATGCAGTTTTCTCTAGATATCTTTCTAATTTTCATTCGAAAACATAGTCAAGTTGTAGAGCTTCAGATATCATCAGAAGATGGCAAATGAGACTTTGTCGAAACGTTGTGAACATAATAATTACGAGGATTAAAAACACAGATCACGGAATGGAACCCGAGAAAACAGCTCATCATACTTTGTCCATGAGAATCTTCAAGTTAACATATATAGTTTCATGACTCCTCTAGTCGTCCGGCATAGTCTTATCTAGTTAGGACACGCCCGAAGAAGCTATTGTATGGCAAAACACGTGTTGCGTGTTTTTAAAACTGTTTAGTGAAAATCTAACGATATGAAAGCAAGACTTGTTGAACAGTAAACTGTTATTGAGCCGTGAAAACAATAGTTTTCATTATTCACCTGTTACTGTATGAGGGTTCAGGTATGGTTATTAATATTATTATTGTTAATACTTCATCATTAATGGCACCGACGTCGAATTCAATAATTTTCCATATCAGAGAAATAGTTGAGAACTAATACAATACTAATCCTAACGTTTCGGAGGCCAAAATCTGCCTCCGTCTTTAGAAATGGAAAAAATTCAAATATTCATGCAGTTATTCCTTTTCTGATTATTTTATTCCTTAACTTTTTCGACAGATGTCAAATGAGGGTTCAGGTATGGTTATTAATATTATTATTGTTAATACTTCATCATTAATGGCACCGACGTTATACGCACGTGCGGAGGTCGGAGGATCAGTAGTGAATGGAAAAACACAAGCAAAAGGTGTATTTCGTAAAATGTTTGAAGTGAAACTTATAAATATCTACCGCTCAAACAGCATCCTTCAAGATCGCTACCGCCGGGATACCTCACGATCAAATAATAGGAAGTGAAACTATAAGTCAAAGACATTTTCCGGAAACGAAATAATGGTGGAGTCCATCATTAATTTTCCAAATTGTCTTTTCATTTTAAATATCTAACATCCGGCCCACATGGTAACTACAATCCATATCGAACAGATACATTTAAAGAGAAAATCAACTAGATTGGATTCAGCCCATTCCGTGACAAAAAACTCATAATTTTATGAACTAAATGAGTATTTATTCTATAATATTAGCCATATTTGCTACTGAAGAGCCGATGAGGCGAAACATTGAATGTCTAGCAGTGAGGATGACAAGATTCCATGTGAGTGAAATTTTACTTCTTTCATTGATTATATTGTGTAGAAATCCTGTGAATGCTATCTAAATCGATTCTATATGAATGTTTGGAATACAAACGGAGCAGAGAAATGTGTTTTTTGTATAACTCAGCGTTCATATAAAAGTATTTGTTTCAATGTTATATGTTTCATGTTTATATGAAATTAGCTGTTTCGAAAGGGTTTTTCCTTCCTGTTTGAGTCTGAAAGTTACTTCTTTGCATGATCTACATATCTTTGTATAGAGTTGATTTTTTTTAAATTGATTGCTTCTTTCCATTCTTTGGAAGATTCCCATATTTTTTTTGTATCAAGATGGAGTAGTAGAAACCTCAAAAACTTCCTTTCTCAAAAATTAATCACTCCTAAAAATATAACACTTTCAACTCCCTTCAATCTATTCCGATAAAATATAATTATGAATAGATCTACTGTCGTAATAAATGTAATACAATTCGATTGGCAGTCTGAACTTCATACTATAGTTGTTGAATATACGCACATTTATTAAATGTTATTGTGCCAATCGTGCAAATATTGAAGTCATGTAACGTATGGTAATTAAAACTATATTCAATTCGACGAAAGGTATGTGCATTAATATTTTATCACGATGTGAAACACACAACTAAAATTCTATAACTGTATCAAATAATTCATATTTGATAACGCTATTTTGGTATTGATTCATTTCCAACGAAGCATTCAATATAGCAAAAATTATGGATAATTAATGTAGTGAATATAAATGCTTTTGAATAATCTCCATTAATAAATTATATTCTTTGATATTTTGAACATTTTTTATTCAACTTGTGACATTGTTATTTTGTTTTTTTCCTTCAAGTTATCCTGGAGGGAGGTCTTCTCTCTCTCGTCTGAATCGTATTTTCAGACAGGTACAAAGTTATCCACATCCCCATAGTTCAGTGAGAGAAAAATATATTTTTTTGTACACCCACA
>WOGR01010340.1:0-17780 GCA_015342045.1 Leptinotarsa lineolata
GCTACAGCTTCCACTGTACGGAGTGTATTTTTTAAATTTTCGTACACTCTACAGACAATCTGTTTTTCTTCTAACGACATAAACTTCCGCTTTCTTTGTACATTACTTGGACCTGCTACGGCATCCATCCTAATACTATAAAAATAATAAAATTCAATCGTATTATTCAGCTATTTGTCAGTTGTTTACTTACCTCAAAAACTATTTTGAAATTGATGTATTTTGAAAAACAAGTATTGACCAACTCTATCTTATATTTTGAAGTTAATAAATATAAGTCTATTTGATAAATATAATAAAATATATTTGATAAATACAAAACAAAGTCACCTTCACAAGAAATAGAACACACGCCTATGCAGATAAGGACACTTGATACTGAAGAAACCGAATGACAGTTATGGCATTTTAAGGACGCAAGTATAATAGACCTGCGAAGTGTTCATCAGTTTACTGATGTTTCAAAGTATTTAACGAACTGGTTCACCTATTCGCTGGTGAATCTTATCGATATGCAGAAGCTATCTTGTTACGAGGGGCAAATTTTATGGAATCATCTTACTTTTCAATTTTTTACAATGGCGTTGCATAGACTATAAAAATGACCCTGGTAAGAATTCAGTTTTAACATTCAACATTGTTGCCGTTAGCTCTCAGTTCAATTTTTATATGAATTACCTTCAATTAAAAATAGTCAGTTATCTGCCTTTTTTTGTAAAGTTTGCCTGCCAAAAATTTTCAGCATAGTTTATGTGTGCTAATAGTTTTTTTAGAGAAGCTCTGGATACAATACACCCACACAGGCAATTATGCCTAGGGCAAATCTAACCCCATTTTGTAAAAAAATTTGTAATATTTTTGTACATGCAATACTTGACTTGTGTGTGAATGTGTGTTCGGATAGATTTCCATGGTTAGCAATTTGATTGCTACCAAAAAACTCATATGATTATTATCGTTTCAATTCTACAAGAAATTATGAGTTCTTAATTAATTTACTCACCAAAAAGTAGTTTCTTCGTGTTAATAATATTACTGTTTTAAAAAACTTCAGAAATATTAGATACAAAATAAAAAATACATTGCACTAACTAAGTTTTCGAGACAATACCAACACAAAACGACATAAAACAAACGAATGGCTTTATCTGTGGTTCTGATGGGTTGTTGTCTGTTTTTTAATCAATGACAGAAAGAAAAATAATGAAAAATGGGTAAATTTTTCAGGTATTTTAATTATCAAAACAGAATATGCAAGTCTTTTGGATAAATAAGGTTGAAGATCTACAATAGTTGGATGATCAAAATAAAAAATATGTCCATATTCTTTTTCAAGTTCAATGAGGACTGTGGGGTTTTTTTATATTTAGTTTCTTAGAGTCTCTCATGTTTTCTGAAACTCTTGTTTTGAGATACCGCAAGGTTTGATGGTTTTATCTATATTCTTTAATTTTTTATTCAAGAAAACAAACTATTGTTTCCATTCTTTTATAATAATTATATGTTTATCGTCGCATACACTGATATAAATTACATGGAGTGCTATCGAAAATAAACAAGATAATCACAGAAGCCATAGAAATCTATAGCTTGTTCGGGATGAGAGTATGTTGTAAATTAAGTACATATTTACTCAATATACCATTGAGAAATAATGAGTGATCAATCAATTAATTAACTTTAAAACAGAAACAGTAGTTACAGACAGAATACATAGTTATTTTCGTCCACTCAATAATTGCTTAAGTTAAGTTAAATAGCTGTTTGGAATAGTTTGATTAATAAAGTCAGAAAAAAGTTCTTTCGGTATTCAGAATGAATTTATTTACTTCTTTTTCAAACATGTAAGAACTGTTGATATTTTTTATTTTTTTCTGGTAGTGTTTGGTATAAGCGTGGTCCGAAATATGTCTTATAGTTTTGCCACATCCTGGTGCATTCAAAGAGATTCATTTTTTTCTAATATTGTAGGAGTGAATGATTGGCTCTATCTTAATGTTTCCTTTTTTTACATTACTGAGTATGCTCATACGAAAAAATTCTTTAAATAAGGCCTCAGTTGGATGACTTTTGTTTATTGAATATAATTGTCAGTATCCATTTCTGTATGCCATTCAGATTTCTAAGATAACAATCATTCACTCCTCCCCAACCTATTATACCATAGGATAGTTGTGATTTCACAAGTGCCAAGTACAACGTTTTCAAATGCTGAATGTCAAGAAAGTTTTTTAGGTTATTGAACTTAGAAAGTGTACCTCTTCACTTTTTGATTATTCCTTTATATGTAGTTCAATTATTGACTTACCATATGTAATTGAGTACTGAAAATGGTTGATAAAATTATTATTATTATTATTATTATTGTTATTACCATTGAATAGAATAAACAATTTTCCAAAGCGGTTTCAACGAACAAACAATACTCTAACGTGATCAGGAGAATAGTGGTAGGTCGCCGATATAGTTTTATCATCAATATTGTTTGTAGATTGTCAGGAACAGCGAGCAACTTTATATTTTGTTACAGTTTGGGCAGAAACTGGCGACTTTCGGGATGCCCATACTGGGATGTCGGGTTCGACAACGTTGGACCATCCTCAGCTGCCTTTTCCTGCTTCAGTGAGGAGTCGAACACGGGACAGAAAAGGTAAATAATATCACTATCGATTTGTTGAGATATTTTCAATGAGTTCACCATGAAACATTTTTTGATTCACTACGTATACATCGTGTTTCCCATTTTCTCATTCCAAACAAATATTAATCATCGAAAATCACTTTATTGTTTTTCAAAATATTCCTCATGAAGATCTATACACTTTTGCATGCGTTTGAAGCAATTGTCGAAGCACTTTTGCCACTCTGGTATCTCCAAAACATGCATTCTGAATGCATCAACCGCTTCTTCAGGTGTCAAAAAACGTTGACCTCCCAGTTTATTTTTTAAGTACGGGAATAAAAAAAAGTCATTCGGTGCCAATTCAGGACTATACAGTGGATGACTCATCACATCGATGTTTTGGGTGCTCAAAAATGCAGTTGTTTGAGCCGATGTGTGAGAGGTCGAATTGTCGTGGTGAAGAGTGATCTATCTTCGGCGGTTGGTTTTCCTGATTTCTTGGAAGACAACTGGCAAACAAATGGTTGTGTACAACTCAAAATTGACTGTTCTGCGTTGTTCTAGTGGTACGGTTGCGATATGTCCAGTTTTTTCGAAAAAACATTTGCTTAGAAGTGCTTCATGCGCAAACAACTTTTGTTGGATTTGCCTCATCTTGCAACAACCATACAGTCGACTGCTGTTTACTTTCGGGCTCATACGTACGATGTCATAAACGTGTTTCGAAGCACCGCGATTGAATGTTTTGAGCATTTCCTTCGACCAATCGACACGAGCCTTTTTTTAAGCGATTGACAAATTGTGTGGGATCCAACGCGAACAAATTTTTGGGACAGTCAAATGTTTATGCAATATTTAATGTATGCTGATCCCACTAATCCTAAAGTTGTCTCAATCTCACGATAGGTCACATGACGATCTTACAATATCAGTTCGCGCACAGCATCAATGATTTTCGGAATAACAACTGATTTTGGACGACTTTCACGAAATTCGTCTTGGAGTGAACCACGACCACGATTGAATTCACCATACTATCGATAAATACTGGTCCTTGATGGAACTTCATCGCCAAAAATTGAATTAAGTTCATCCATGCACTATTGCTGAGTAAATCCAGTTGTAAGTTGTAAAAAATAATCGCACGAAAATGTTCACGACTTAATTCCATCTTTGGGCCGAGATGAATCTTTTAAGTTACTGCAAGCAACACAAATATCACTCGTAGGTATGTCAAAACGTTCTGAGTACGTATAACCTCAAAAATGTCCAACTTTACGATAGAGCTGTCAGTTGCCAGATTGCAACACCAGGGTTGCCAAATCCCGAAACATAAACAACAACCTATCGTAAAAATATAATAAATTCAGAGTTCTCTCTTTTTTTGTTTCTAGCGCCACTTCCTCAATGTACAAAATATGATTGAATCCGCTGTCTGAATTATGGATTTCAATATCATTTGGAATCATAAAAAAGCCATCTGCGTTTGCATTTTGTTCGGGTTTTACGAATTTTAGTTTATATTGATAGGCTGACAGAATTGTGCTCTATCGTTGTAACCGGCTGGCTGCAATTAGTGTAAATGGCCTACCAAGAAGAAATTGATGAAAATTTTTTACGCCAAATATGATTGAAAAAGCTTGCTTGTCGATTCGGCTAGATGCTTTTTCGGTGACATTTAACGAACGAGACGCAAATGCAATTGGATGAGACGAACCGTCAAGAAATTCGTGAGATAGAACTACTCTCACCTCGTATGCACTTGCATCACAAGCTAAGTACAGGGGCAAATCAGGATTATAATGTACAAGAACTTTTGAAGAAATCAATTCTGTCGTAATCAACTCGAATGCTCTATGTTGTTCTCTTGTCCAATTAAATTTCACATATTTTTCTCCAAAAAGCATAAAGGGGAGCTAGTTTTATCGAAATATGTTCAATGAATTAGGCGTAATAGTTTACCAGTCCTAGAAATGCTTCCAGTTGTGTTATATTAGTAGGGATTTTTATGTTCTTTATGGCTAAAATTTTATTCTTTGATGTATGTACCCCTTGACCAGTTATTTCAAAACCCAAATATTTAATTTGAGTTTGACAGAAGCTACATTTCGATATTTGATTTTTCAAAGCATAGTCACCCAATTTATTGAACACTCTGACAAGTAAGGGAACATTCCACATCATTTAAGCAGATCAAAATATCATCTAAAAATAAGGCTACATCATCCATTCCTGCAAAAATACTTTCGTTTATTCTTTGGAAAATACCAGGGCTGAAAGTCACTGCATATGTTAATCTTGTATAACGAAATAAGCCCTAGTGTGTATTGATGGTGACTAAGATCTGCGATTCTTCGTCCAGCTATATTTGTGAAATATTTACAGTTTTTCAACTTGGCCAATAAATCTTGAATTTTGTGCAAGAGGTATTTATCAATATATAAATAAGGGTTCAAGATCACTCCAAAATCTTTATAAATTCTTATAAGTTCATTCTATTCCAATACAGGCACAATTGGCTTTGCCCAATCACTGAAATTTACTGGTATCAAAATACCTTGTTGAACCAAATGATTCAATTCTTCGTCAACTTTTTTTTTAGAGAGAATTGCAATGATCTTGCTTTCGAAAAAATCGAAACAGCATTCTGTTTCAGATTCAATTTTAACTTACCTGCTGTGAAACAGCCGAGTTCACCATCGAAGACTTCTGAAAATCGTTCTAAGAAAAAATTTTTTCAGTGTGTTCTTGAAACGGCTGCATTAGAAGAAAAAACATTATTGAGAAATGAGGAATCAAGTGAAAATTCCAGTTTCGACCGATCAGTGGAGCCCCCCCACCGACAATGATGAACAATTTCAAGTTTTTGTACACCCTTTCACGGAGTGTAACATCAACCAATATAGAACCTAGAACTTTTTTTAAGGAAAAACACAAGCACCACAAGATAAACCTCAAGACGCTCTAAGAGCAGTGCCTGTGCGAAAGTAGTGATCCACATTGGATTTGAATCGCTGGAGATTATATCCATTGCGGAAAAAGTTCTCAGGAAGTTTATTCCACATAAACGCAGTTCTCAAAATGAAAGACTTTTTGAACAGCGAAGTTCGAGGTGTACTGACTTGAACTTCAAAATGATGAGCAGTCACAGTCCGTCACGTATTTGTGATATGCACCGCTCTTGATGGAATCAAATGTGCCAAGTCCTTTAGACACTTCTCGTGAAAGTGTCTATAGAAGAGAGACAAATCACCAACCTTTCTTCGATGTTCCAAACTATCAAGGTTGCAAGTTATGTCTGCGTCTCCAATCCGGTGAATGGGTCTTTTCTGGATAAAATCCAGCAGCTTCAGGTTATGTTTAGGGGCGGAGCTCCATACATGAGAACAATACTCCAAAGAAGTTTTGATCTGAGCTTAATAAAGCATCAAAAGTTGCTGAGGTGTGTACAGTTTTCTGGCTCGGAATAGTTATCCAAACTTTTGAGAAGCACCTCTTGCAATTCCAGCAATATGATTGTGTCAAGACATATTACTGTCCATTTCAACACCCAACAAACTTATCGAAGGAAACTGATGTCTGGGTTTTCGTGGCATTGAATTGAACCTGGTTACTTTCACCCCAATCCGAAATCACTTCTAGATCCTCATTAGGATATGCAACTCCCTGCTGTCGGTGAAGATGTGCATCGGCAACTGATGTCTAGGTATCCAAATGGAATGACGAGACAAGTGTGCTTTCGTCAGCAAAGCAATGTATTGGATTCTCCAATATTGCTTTGCTGATGGTCGCTCAAGATGTTAAAGCCTTTGAAATATTCAAGGATATTGTGGTTTTCGACTTTTTCATGATTTTTGATATCACTGATAGCAAAGCGACTGGTCTATAGTTATTTGAAAGATTTTTCTTGCCCATTTTGGTAATAGGCTGAACGCGAGCAATCTTCCAACAAGAAGGGAAAAGACTTTTCTTGTGAGACACGTTGAAAAGTCTGCAAAATACTGGTGCGAGTTCATTTGCGCCCTTTTTGAGTACGATAACAGGCACTTCATCAGGACCAGACGCCTCGTTGATATTGAGTTGTTTCGGAATTCGCCTGACCAGACGTTGTCGAAAAGTTATTTCTGACATTGTGGATTCAACTGTGGAAAGAGTGGGTGGTGCCTATCCCAGAAAATCGACTGTGAAGTGGAACGCNGCTTTTTCTATGGCTGTTGTTGCAATTAAACCATCCGCTTGTGTTAGTGGTGGAATTGTGGATTTTGTGAAGTTTTGATTAACAGCTTCAGCTACCGACCAGAAGGATCTAGACCCGTTAGGACTCGCGAGTTGTTGACTTGAAGCAACTTGAATGTGGTTGCCAACATAAGATCTTAGGTTCAAATTTCAAGAACGAATTTCTTGTGTTCTGTCCCTAAAAAATCTGATTTCAGTGGTTCATAGTGTATTTCTCCTAAATTGAAAAAACCCTCAGAATGATCATCGAAATATTTTTTTTAGAATCCAAATCTATTTCAACATTTGTATTGTATTCAATTTTTTGTTGTTCGGTACTTTTTCTCTAACAAAAGCTGCTCACGTGGCCCGTACGTCTGCACCTATGACATTGCGCATTTTTGAAATAACATTATCTGTCGTCGTGATTACATTTACCACAATGGCGGCAGGCCGACTTCCTGGAACAAGATGGCTGTTGCTGCCTGTAGGCAGAATTTCGACCCTCTTCCAGCTGGCGAAACTGCTTCCACCAATCCCGAATTTTTTTCTGCTGCCTCCATGCTAATAGACAACTCATATACCTTGTTATGGTTGAATCCTTTTCAGAAAATAACTGTTGACAAATAGCATCGCTCTTCAAACCGTAAACTAACTGATCTCTGATGTTTTCTCCCAAGGCCGAGCCGAAATTACAAGTCTTCGACAGATTGTTGAGATTTGCGAAGAATAAAGCGGTACACTCACCAGAATCCTGTTTTCTTTGTAGGAATTTATACCTCTCAGCAATTTCCGATGACACAGGCTCCAAACGATTTTTCATCTTTGCACTAGCTCTGCATAGGTTTTTCCAGGTTACACAAATTAATCAGTAATTGAAAAGCTTCGTCGCCAATGACCGTTATCAGGATAGCTGTTTTGATGCCTTCCTTCATATTATTCGCCTTGAAGTACTGTTCAAAACGCGTTATATATGTAGACCAACACTTTTCATTCAATTTGAACTTGTCGATCTTACCAATCGACATGATGTCGCACTTGACTTATTCATTATTTAAACCGAATCCACGTCGCCACTGTAATGATTCAGTGTTTTGAATGAAACGAATAACATCGTCGTTCAAACTTGACTGCTTTATTCAGCATACAATTCTTACCTTCCTAGTAAAAAAACATTCTAAGAAATATAGCGGGAGGCACCATCCAAATGATGAAACTTCACGATATCACACTTTATTTATTTGAATGATCTACCAAAGTGAATATGAAATGATTTCATTATCCTTCTCGCAGACACTATCAGGACAGTTTCCGGAAACACTGCGAAGGAGCTGGAAAACAATATTAATTCAGTCATGGATGACATGATTTCTTGTTGTGATATAAATCAACTAAAACTGAATGAGAGTAAAACGGTTCATTCAGGATTCTCGTCAAGGAAGCAGTGGAACTTAACAACATCCAACTCTCGGAAACAGTCAAACTCCTTGGTTCTTCTGTAGGGGCAAAACGCGTTTCTATTCTTCATAAATGATTACTTAGAACTGTCTGTAATATTGCACCCAGAAATAGCTATGAACCTGCTTTTTGTAAGAACAAAATGCTAAATGCTATGCCATATAATGGCATACTATTATTTACTAAAGGAGCTATTAACCAACAAGGGATATTATAGCGTAGAATAATTTTTAGAAAGGGATACACTGTTATGATGATTATTGCTCAAGTGTCCGATCTATATTTATACTGTGGACCGTTATTGTTGTTTGTATATTTTTCATTTATAACAAATCTGACATGATGTGAATGATAAGAAAGACGGAAAAATTTATTGTTTTTATTATTTAGGGTATGTTGATTGAAAAAACATTTTCTCGTGAATCAATAAAATAGTTGGAAATGGCGAACGTTTGTGGTCGAAAGAGGAAGGTGAGAAAATATATTGATCAAAAGTCAAATTTCATCAGTTCGAACTTCCATTGTCTAATATTATACAAAATGATTTGAAATCCCTGAAATGAACAGAAAAATTGAAAATTAAAAGCATAGCTAAAAATGGCAAATATATTGAGCAAAAAACCTGAAAAGAATTCACAGTGGAATAAAATACGACTGAAAAAAGAATTGAACGGATGAAAATAAATGAGTTTAATTAAAAAATTAAGCGATTTCAAACCACGTTACTTCACGGCGTTTCGATTGATAGTATCCACAATCATCTTCGGGTGATGACTGGACTAATTTCTCCGAGAGATGACTATTTATGGGTCTTTCGAGTACTTTCACTCAATCCTTCCTTTCACTTATCACTTATCTCCTCTCTCCGCTCCACTCGTTTAGCAGGAGATGACCGTTTGGCGGGAGTTGGCCATTTTTTCTTTGATCATAGGTTTCCATACGTTGCGTATCTCTACGGTAGCTTGGCTGAATACGTTGTTGGACAGCATCGAAACGTCGTGAAGTAACGTGGTTTCAAATGGCTTATTTTTTTAATCACACCAATTTATTTTCATTTGTTCTTTTTTTTTCACTCGAATTTCATTTCACTGTAAATTCTTTTCAGGTTTTTTGTTTAATATATTTGCCATTTTCAGCTATTCTCTTAATTCTCAATTGTTTTGTTTATTTCAGGGATTTCAAATCATTTTATATAATGATAGACAATGGAAGTCCGAACTGATGAAATTCACCATGGAACATTGTCATTCACCTTCAAACAAAAATCAAAAGTGGGTGTTATTTTTCGCATATCATAGAAAAAACCAATCAATCTAGCAATCAGCAAGTAATATATTATGTTACAAATAATATATAGCACATTGTCAGTCAACGCATGCGCCTTCTTCACTTTAAGGAATCCTTAAAGGAAAAGTACTCACACACAAATCTTTATTCAACGTGAAAGAGAAAGTGGAGTGTGATAAATGAACTCCTCCATTAAGTTAGATTATAACAACTTTGAATTGAAGTCAAAACTATTGTAAGAAATAGAGTGAACGAAAAATTTGGTTTCATCCTTATATTACGTGGGCATACTTGAAGACTGGTTTTAAATCAAATTATCTGAATGAATAATCCGTTCAGGCCAGTCTCAACTCGCCTACACAGTAGATTTATGGACTGACACCTATCAGAAAACAACTACTCCCCTGGCTAATACCACGAACCGCGTTGAATTATATCCGACAGGTGTCAGTGCAGGATTCTTCACAGAAGTAATTCCTGCATATAGATACTCTTGGCGATACACCTCCCGGAATCGATTTTTAATTATTAGAACACACTTGCAAACCGGTTTCGGGCTAGTTGGTCACTCGTCAGTGCAAGGTAGTGTCTATCATCAACCTAGAGTCGATGATTTCTGATAATTAAAAATCGAATTCCTTTTAGAGTATCATTCTTCGATCTTGGCACAAGCGAACGTCCCAGAACATCGCCCCATCTGCCTGTCGATGTACTAACCAACTGCATATCCACATGGCCCAAAACCTTGTACAAGACTGTCTTGAAGACTGGCTTTAAAGCCAGTCTTCAAGTATGCCAGTCTTTACAAAAACCCTTTATAGGGTTCATTGTGAAAATTATATGAATCTATAAGTATTATCATGGATTATTTGGATTTGATTGTAAAATTTAACCTAACTGATTCGAGCAACTTGTTGGTAGCAGCAACACCTCAGATCAAATATATTGAAAACTAACTTATTAAGGTGTACAAGAGTCTTTTTTTTATCTGTATGATAGCCTATAGGATCGTTAAGGGTAGATTGTAATTGTGAGCTGAACAAAAACCCTAGAGGTTTTTGTTAAACTAAATTAGTTGTATTATATTGATGATATAATACTGATATACTTCCAAAATCATATATAGTTTTCTGAGATTTGGGAAACGGCACGTGTATGTCCTATCTTGAAGAAAGGGGACGCAATTTTTATAAAAAATTACAGGTCAATTTCTATATTAAGCAATTTCTCGAAACTTTTCAAAAAAATTCTATACGGTTTTATCTATAACTCGATCAGAAATATAATATCGGACGATCAACATGGGTTCGTGGAACAAAAGTCATGTGTGACCAATTTGCATGCCTCTCACAACATTTTCTGATGCTTTAGACCAAAAGCAACAGGTTTACGTAGTTTATACGGACATGCAAAAGGCGTTTGACCAAATTGATTTTTACATCCTCATCCAGCGACTATCATTGTTTGGCTTTTCTGGAAGTTACATTGATCTTTTTACAAGCTATCTCTGACAGAAAGCAATACGTGGAACATGAAGGTTTTCAGTCCTCTTTGTACACACCTAGCTCAAGGGTACCACAAGGCTCGAACTTGGGGCCTCTTTCATTTCTGCTTTTCATTGATGACCTGGCGAAAATGATGAACTGTCCAACACTTATTTACTCTGATGATCTAAAGCTATACAAACTAATTGACAATTATGAATACTGCTTAATTTTACAAAATGAAATCGATTTAGTATTCGACTGGTGCTCCAAGAATCATTTGCGTTTGTACATATCGAAATGTTGCATTTTATCATTCTCTAGAAAAAAGAATATATGAAAATTTTCTTATGTTATTGACAGCATTCCAATTAGTCGAGTAAATGAGATGAGAGATCTTGGAATCGCTTTTGATTATAAATTGGCTATTTCATCAGCGAATCGAATGTTGGGCTTCAATATAAAGAGTACCAGAGAAATCAAGAATATTATTACGATTATAACACTGTTTAACGCCTATGTGAGGTCTAAACTAGAATACGGCGTGTTGATATGGTATCCAATTTACAATTGCCACATACATCATATTTATGCTGTTCAAAAAAATGTAAAAAATATCTGTCTTTCAAGGTCACAGGAATATATTCTCATAGGGGAATCGACTATTCTATCTTTCTGAATAAATTTAATGTAATATCTCTGAATACATGACGACATTTTATCACAATCTCCTTTCTTCACAAAATGCTAAATGCTAATAATAAGATCTTGTGTGCTTCTCTTTTACAAATGATCAACTTCCGCACCACACGCCTGAGTTCCAGATATCAAACATTTTACTGTAATCTTGTCAGAACAAATAACAGTTAGAAAGCACCAGTGTCAATACCTTGTAAACTATAATTGAATATGTGATATGTGCGATCTTAATCATTGTTCACAAAGTATTATTTTAAAATGTATTCTCACTAGGACCTTTCAACTGTGTAACCTTTTTCTTTTCCCTTCTTGTGATATATTTCTGTTTCTACTTATTGTTTTTTAGATGTAGCATTTTTTTTTAAACTAATCATACTGTTTTGCATATATTTTCATCAACACCTTTGTAAATTTCCTGTAATTGGGTGAATGCCTAATGGAAATAAAGTTCTATCTATCTATCTATAACAGGTAGAAAAAATGATTGTTGACAATTTTACTTTCATTAGGAGACACATATCTGGAACTACATGTGACATAAAAGTATAGGAATGGTGGGGGTGAAGTAATATTCAGTTCAGTGCATGTTTACGAAATTTGCAACTTTCTAGTTCAGATAGTGTTGATCGTACAGAAAATTATTAAAACATTCATATATTTTCAGATATGCCATTCCAAACAGGATTGGAAGTGTCCCTTACATCCTCCTGTACTACCAACAGATGAGCTCACCTGGAAATGTGCTAAATGCGATGACTGGAGGTGCAAACCTCAATTAGAAGTACCTCTCAAAATGAACATAACCTTAAACGAGGCAGTTCACAACTCAATTTTAGGAATACCTGGAGCTCTCTGTGATGATCTCATTGTCTGCATATCGAATCCAAGATATCAGATACTGAAGTGGTGTCTTCCCTGGGACGTCTTACATAGACTATGTATAATGTATCTAAAAGATCCTGAAGCAACGAAGAACTTAGTAACGGAATTGAAATATATCGACATTGACTACTCCGTATTCCAAGGCATCAAGAAGGAACCCCTGGACGAGTATGCAGGAATAGAAAAGGGATATGAACGGTATTTGGATACAAATTTCTCACCAGTGGAACACCTAGAGCCTCAAAGAGTGGTACCGGATAAAATTCCTGAAAATTTTGTCGAAGGTAGAGATTACGATCCAAATTCTCTGGACTGTGTGAAGAATTATTTACATCATCAAAAAACGTCAGTGAGGCGTAAAAATGCCTCTTCAAAAGTATTGCCAATACCTGGGCCTCGAAGTATTCTAAAGAAAAATGTCCTCTACAGTGGTGCTTCCTCGGTGATTTTGAGAAACATTGCCGAAGGGAAGATTCAAAAGAAAAAGAATTGTCAGCGGAAAAGCGTTGTCATGGAGACAACTAGGGGGTCTCCTGAGCAGCCAGCACTGACTGATGCAGAGAGAATAAAGATGAGGATTTTGAGAAATTCTCGGTCCATTGTGGTGGATAGGACGAATGTTGAAGACTGTTTCAAAAAGAAATGAAGCTAGTTGATAAGTTCACCTCATTTATTTTTTCAATTATTACATTACCAGTATCATTTGTTGAGTTACATGTAGTTGGGATGCAAGTGTTGATTTGTGTGTGAATTAAACGAAAACATTTCAAACTTGTTCTTCTTATAAATTCATCGACACGAAAAAAAATTCGTTTCGAAACGGATTCATTTAGAGTGTGACGATCTATTTTCACTGTGTATCGTCCAATCCGTATTAAGAATCACACAATAAAAGTAAGGACCTCGTTAATTTCCAAAACCATACGAGTTCTTACTTCTGAGGGTTGTCATTTTTGAGAAGGCTGGTTGACAGATTTTTTTCAATTTGAGATAAATTAGAAATAAGAATTGATACTGCCCATAGTATACTATAACACCCGATTATTCGATTTAGTAATTTTTCTATGCATTTAGGTGAATCAATGCAGCATATTCCACTAATACAGTGTATTGTAAAGTTTATCGTTTCGGTTGAAATTTCCTCTCTTGGAAGTGTAAAATAGATGAAAGTATCTTTTGCAAACACGTATATTTTTCACATCTATAGAGATCAGTAAGAGAAAAAATATCGAGAATACTCCCTACGGTATTAAAAAATCATTGTATATTTCTTCAGATGATATGTTTCTTTGAAGAAACTTTTTCATTTAGTGGACAATTTCTTATCCATACCAACACTCAACTCTTGATATTATTACTTTCCATTTTTTGTTCAAATTTACTTTTGTTCACCATTTCAAACTAACTCTGGAGAGACCAAGAAATCAAGAAATACTGCACCCACAGTAACTGAAATTCCATGAGAGTTGGTACTGAATCATTAGAAATTATATTATATTAAAACGAAAACATTGTTGTCAGGTTGTAATTCTATATATTTATTCATTCTATATATTTATTCATTCTATATATTTTATCAGATGATGAAACATATAAAATCACAACCTGACAATAGTGTTTTCGTTTTAATGCAATAATATTTCTGAGAATTCAGTGCCTACTATTATGGAATTACAATATAGTTTATTTTTTCTATATTTCCCTCGAAATCAATCGAAACATTTGAATACTATTTCAAAACTGTCGTTGATAAGAAAAACAGATTGAACGTTATCAACTGTGTCATTATCCTCAATGAACTGTTAAAATTATTCGTACTCTAGCTTTTCTAACATTTTCCCAATATGACTCAGCAAATCATTTGGAAATCTCCGACGAGATGTTAACAAGATTGAGCTACGGTTCAGTAATAGTATCATGAATGATATGTTTGATGGGCGAAGAAAAAATAATACATTCTGAACCACCGTAGAATTTTCTCCCTAGCGAATTGAAACACACTTTGTGAAACCTAACATTTTGTCAAAAGCATGTCAAAACTTCCCAATTTATGATAATTTCTCGTAAATCTGTAGCAGACTTTCAAACTTATCAATGCTCAAATGAAAAAATCTATCAAAACTTCGTATAACTGTGATTCCCGAGGAGACTATCAAACGTCATAAAACTCTATCACGACTATAATTATCACGTTTACTAATTATTAAACTGAATCTTGTCCCTAGAATTTAGGCAGAAATGAGAAAGCACTCCAAATTCACTTTGAGAAGCATGTTGTTTCGAGGTAAATCGGAGTTGGAGTACAACAATAATAATTCATTTTGATCATCACGAAAGAACCCTTTCAAAACGATACTTTCATGTGAACATTAAAGTAAATTACTTGGAATTGGAGTTGGAATGAAAGAGATATCATTAATATGCACGCTGCACAGTGTGATATATGAAAGAAAATTTATATAAAAAGATCACTCACATGAAACAACCTAATCTTCAATTTTGTAGTTCGGGACATGATTTGTCTCACCACTCACCTGACATGAACTTTTATGTATGTCTCACATATCGATATGAAGAGTTTTTACCATAGTTTTTTTTTCATTTAGCAACAAAACCGCATGAGCCTTCGGCTATTAGCGGCGTACAATATTTTCCTAATATAACTGAAATTTCATGATATTGTTCGTGTTGTGAAAAGTTTGACTCATGTCGTAAGGAATTTTGTCAAGTATTTCAACTGTGAAGAGCGAACACTCTACCAATACATATTCAACAGTCAAGTGCACTCCACATGCAGAACATTCTTGTTGCGGTTTTTTTTTCAAGAGATATTCATGCGACCGACGAGTGTGGCCTAAACGCAACCTAGTAATGATAACTGGCCTATGGGTCCATCCACATTATGAGATAACTCGCAAGGAACTTGCCGATAAACATGCTCGATGAGCTCTAGAAGATCCAATACTCACACCAGATATAAAAACGTTTCCAACAGACCTGAAACCTTTTTTTACGGTAAAATTGTTAATTTCTCGAATTCCGATTATAGATCGTCTTTGGAAGTTTCAATTATATCTTGATGAATAAACTCAGTGAAGACGGTTCCCTTGTTGGTTCAAACTTTTTTTGGCTCTAATCTTTCTCAAAGTAGCCGTTGAAACTTGACGCCGATCACTTGTAAGATCTCTCTGAAGAATGCCTGTTATATACATATTCTCTATAATATATTGTACAAAATCTAATTGAAATATATTTAGGTTCATTTTCGATCGAACACTACAGTCGATAGCATGTTTCGATGTTTTTCTCCCCTAGATTGAGTTTGAGCTTTTTTATAAACACCTTTAGTACATAACCTTCATTCGATTCTGTTGCAACTCCTCAAATTTTTATATATATACTCCGTCTCTTCCGGTACTGTTCACATCTTTTTTTTTACACAAGTGAATTCAGTAAAATATCTTGGTATTTCAACTGATTTATCATTCCACTACTCTGTTTGAGCAATCAAACATCATTTTCAAACTTTGCGGTTAACATCCCAGTTATACTCGTGATTATCTAGTTATACTCATCTGGTTATACTCATCAGAGAAATAATTTCATAACTAAGTTTCTGATCAACGTCTGGAGATCTATAGTGGAATTCCAACTATAATTGTTGTAACAGAATCTCCAGATCTTGTGGATCGAAACATTTTTTAGTAAATTGAGGTCATGAAGTCTTTGGAGTGACTTCGTTCATTTGACATTCCCGTTTCCTCTCTTTTGTTACTCGAAGAGAAACATACCTCGTTTCCTTACCACAAGAGTATCAGGTGAGATAATTGCTCAAAACAAGAAGCATAATACTTTCGAATTGTGCCTCATTTTTGACTATTCCCAGTTTCTTATTCAGATCATTTCAGGAAGCAGCTGAAAATCAGTCAGTGACAGGTAAAAATAGACTTAAAGGCTCTCGCATTATTTTTGCACTGTATTTTACCAAACTGCCGTTTTCTTATTTTTCATCTTGCAGTTACCGTTATCTATAGGATCGGACCTCTCCCACCTTCCTCAATATTTTGAAGCACGCTGAGTAAGATGGTACTACAGAAATTGATTGTCGATTTTTTTTTATGTGCAGTCATATATATCTACAATCAGGGTGGTTTGCTTCTGAAAGGTATACAATAAGCTTGTTACATCCCCTGCAGGGGTTCACATCATGCCGATATGTTTTAAAAGGGCAAAGTTCGTCCGGCTATTGATCACTATCAAATTCGGTTATTCTTGTTGTGCAAAGCGAATATTTCTCAGACAATATATGGGGTCGATTGAAAGATCGATCCTCATATTCAAAAAGCGAATGAATGGAATCGAAAAGTGGGAAAATAAATCAATAATGAATAATCAAAATCGGCAGATAAGTCGAGCAGCTCAATTTTATTTTTAATTATTGACACTCCTTTCCATTCTATGCTTTGCACGCACCTGGTGATTCTCCTGATCAAGCACTACCTTTCAGCTAGCAAACAAAACCGCCACTTCTCCGAGACAATACCTCACAGAGATCCTTCGGTAAGTTAGGATCCGACAGTGATGAGAATGGATAGCGCCTATTTAGATCCAGACGTTTTCCTCGCATGGATAATCCTTATACACATAATACGTGGAATTTTATGGTCTCACAATCCACTTTAATCCATGTGTTACCCGGAGATCCGGCGTCTCATAACATCATCATATGATCATTTATATGAGATGAGAATTACTTGGTGTGTGTTCCGCTCTTTTCCTTCCAGTTTTTTGGTCTTCAGCTGGATATGCTGGGACCTCTGGGAAACTAATATGATCGTTTTTCACTCACAACTTGATTTTATTATTCGTGGCGTACATTTCGCCAGTAACATTGGTGATAGATTGTTATTCGACATATTAGTTATGTAGTGAAATATATTCAGAACCGATCGGTTTCTGCCCTTGAAAAATGTATGGAAATATTTATTTCACAATATATCAAACTTTGAAACAAGTCAAAAATTGAAGGGGTTATATTTCATCAAGGGTAATTAATTTTCTGGGAAAGAAAGTTTTTGGCTTTCTACTACTCCATCTTGATACAAAAAATGTGGGAATCTTCCAAAGAAAGG
>WOGR01010341.1:0-10958 GCA_015342045.1 Leptinotarsa lineolata
TGCGGAAAATCCTATATCGGTGAAACCAAGAGGCCATTGAAAGTCCGTATCACCGAACACAAAAAACACACACAGCGAGGGGAAACCAGTAAATCAGGAATAGCAGAGCACGTTTGGACTCATCAACATAACATTGAGTGGTCCCAAGCTGAGATCATACACAAGGTGGAAAACAGGTTCAGGAAGAAATACGAAGAAGCCGCATATATGTTGTCGAGCAACATATTCAGCCAAGCAAGCGTAGAGATACGTAACATATGGAAACCCTTAATCAGAGAAAAAATTGCCAACTCCCGCCAAACAATCATCTACCGCTAAACCGGTGAAGAGGTGAGAGGGAAGGGGGGATGAGTGAAAGTATTCGAATTACCCATAAATAGTCATCTCTCGGAAAAATTAGTCCAGTCATCACCCGAAGACGATTGTGGATACTAACAATCGAAACGTTGTGAAGTAACTCGGCTTGAAATGTCTTTATTTTTAGTTTTTTTTCTTTTTTGTTCAATTGTTCAATTTTCTATTTGTATTTTATTTCACTGTAAATCCATTCCAGGGTTTTTTTTGCCTAATATATTTGTTATTATCAGCTATTCTCTTTTCAATTCTCAATTGTATTGGTTATTTCAGGGATTTCAAATCATTCAATATAATATTAGACAATGGAAATCTGAACTGACTTTGGTTTCGATGTCATAAATATATTCCCATGATTCGTCACATGTTACGACCCTTTCAAGCAAATCTAGATCACCGTTGACGTCATTGAACAATTTCTGAGCGATGCTTATGCTACGGTTTTTTGTTCAGAAACGAACTTTGCTGCCACATGCTTCATACCCAAAATTACGGAAAAAGTTGCATGGCATAAGCCAACCGATATGCCGACATCCTCTAGTAGTGAGTCGACGCTTCTCCATAACAACTTTTTTCACTTTCTCAACATTTTCATCGGTTGTTGATATGCTGGGGCGTCCAGGGCGAGCGTCCTCATTCACATCTTATTGACCTTCTATGAAAAGAATGTACCTTTTGTAAATATTTTTCTGACTCAGAGTACAACAACCGTATACCACTGTCAACATTTCAAGTATTTAGAGCACTTATTTCCCTTTTTTACACAAAATTTGATTCAAATTCTTTGATCCATTTTATTGATAGCAGAAAATCGCCAAACACACAAAACACTTCTGACCAATAAACTAAAGATGCTAAACAGCTGAAACTGTGAACATGTGTTCGAAACGAGTGTACCAACATTAAAAAAAATCGCTAATCGAATGTACATAGCCCGCGAAATTTGAATATTCATTTCATTTTTTAACACATCTCGTAAATATAGTTTAATTTTGTTCCATTTGTATAGTATACCACTTTATGTGCTGTCCAATATCAGAATTTTCATGCCCTGAAAATCATTAGTTGCTTTCATGTAACAAAAATTAAGTCTAATATAAATTCATGTTGAATATCTCACCGTTTTGAAATTATCCTAGTTGAGTTGAACAGACTCGTCCAATGCATATGATCAGAATGAATATCAAAGAGCGCTGTGAGTTGGCTCGAATTATGGCATTTCATGAATAAAACTCGCCGACACACCATCGATCGCATTAGATCATAAAATATGCTGAATCAACCATAATGATAATTATAGTCTCTCATTCAGATACATCGATGAAATATTGAAACTGATTTCAATAGCGAGCATAGGCCTGCCCACGTTGGCCTTGACTTGCTAGCTCACATGATAGATTTGAAATTCAGGATTAAATGAATTCACTTTGGTTTCAAAGGAATGAGGATGGCAAATCAAGTTTCGAATGAATGTAATCCGACATCACGTTAATTACGTTCTGAGTCATCAATATACACAACTGAAAGTTTGTGATATTGAGCAAAAGTATTGGGTACAGTAGAAGGCGCCTTGTGAACATTCTTTTTGGAAGTTTGAGTAGAATAACTTTGAACTTTATCACGTAAAGAAATCGATTGCCTCCTTCTATAATAGAATCTTGAATTTTTCTTCAATTCGAATTTGTCTCGATTGATTTGATTTGATTTTTCTTCCAAATATACTGTACTTTTCAATCATTCAGTTGTAGCCATTTTAGAACAACTGCTCTCAGTCAAAGGTACATAATGTTCTACATAATGATGATATTCTTCGACATACATAGTCATACTCTCAATATGTTACTGACTGTTTTACTACCGAGTCATATGCAGTGTTGTTAAGAGTTTTACACTCTGCAATCTGCAATATTTCTTTATCCGGGGGCTATAACTGAGCATTGCAAACATTCCTCTAATGATGAGTTCCTTTAGTTCGGACTTCCATCGTCTAATATGATATAATGATTCGAAATCCCAAAAAGAATCACTAAAATTGAAAAGAAAAGCTGAAAATAACAATTATAATAAGAAAAAAAACGTGAACTGAAATTACAATAAAATGAAATATAAGCCAAGTAACTTGGTTTGAAATCTTTTAATTTTAATTTTTTTTGATTGTTCAATTTTCAGTTGATTCTTTAAGGGATTCCAAAACATTTTATATCATATTAGACAATGGAAGTCCAAACTAATGAAACCCACCATGAAACACTGTTAACCACCTTCAAACATTCCTCTTATGAACTTTGATCGATCCATTATTATCTATCAACTGTTACACTTTAACACTATGTTACATCTTCCTCTTTTCCACCATTGAAATCCTTGATTTGCCTCGTTATCATTACTTAATTAATTATTTACACCTTTAACTTCTCTGGTCTTTGCATTATTTGATTTTCTCATTCTATTCATATCCATCTTCTATTTTATTTCTATTTTTTATGTTTTTTAGTCCCCCTAAAACATGTTTAGACTTTTCTAATAATTTGATAATATTTATTCATTGCTCTCTTCTTTCAATTCTAAATTAAATTTACTTGATATCTTTTTATAACTTACCATTTAAATGTCAATGTTATTCGTTTGTGTTTTCCCTTAGAGAGTCAATCATTAGTAGAAAATTTTTGAGGCAGTTATTTCATGAAAACTGTTTCCTTCTTTTTTGACTCGATGACTTGATTTATTCACTATGCAATTAAAATGAGTTATTTTGAAACCCACCAACAGTAGGAATACTGAATTTCAAATTAAAACCGACACGTTGTAAAATACTCCTGTATTGTTTCGAAAACTGAGTTTCCTTATATACGTCAGGGTTGTAGTAAACTAACTTTCTATCGATAGAGCAAAGTATGGTCACGAGATTAAAAACACATTACCGTCTAATATTCGTGGCAACTGTTAAAAAGCCATTTCGTACATATACATCAAATTGAATTTATGAATTTTTAGCTAGGAATCACTGAATAATTTCATTGTTTGATTTTTGTTCACTTTCATTGCTCATTTGAATATTAATTAGGATTCGACCAAACAGCTTCAATAGAACATTTTATATTGAATATTTTATTCTCACCAACTTCACATGAGTTATAAGTGTAGTAGATAGTACCTACATCCCTGTACATTACCTATTATTGTTAGGAGTGCTGACTGAACAGCGATGTATGGATGAGACGCACACATTATTTTTATTTTTGTTTAACACGAAAACTGATGAGACACTTCTTTATGTTCCATTATTGCTGGCCAATGGGTTATTTCTAGCATATCAGAAGAAGGATGAACGTATTTTTTTCTCTTCGTTCTTCCGTTCCAAAACGGAAATCGATTGGATGAATTTTTAATGGTTCAAAAATATTTATTATTTTTATTTTCAATATGTTGCAAATCATAAAACATTTGGAGGCGTAATGTTTTCATTTTGATCACTCGGCAAAGTTTTGCAAATTGTTGGCGCATATTGAGATGAGACGGTTGCATCGGCAGTGAGAGCAGCTAATATTACGGATCTCAATTAACTAACAAGTCATTTGAGAGACAATACATATAGACAAGTAACAAGCGAATAAGTAGCAGTAGGTCAAATGTTACATTAGAACAAAACCTGCTCAAAACCGTTAAATAAATTTTTCTGTACTTTTCCTCTATATTTATGTTCATATCAAACAATAAATAATCGTATAATCATCATCGAACCATGACAAATATTCAAAAAACAAAACACTCGAATCGAATTCTCTATATTTATACAAACAAAATGAGGGAATCTTCCAAAGGGTGGAAAGAAGTAATCAATTTCAAAAAGGTAACTCTATAAAAAATGTGTAGATCATGCAAAGGAGTAATTTTCAGGCACAAACTGAAAAAAAAAACCCTCTTGCAACAGCTACTTCCATATAAAATCGAATTACACAAAAGAAAAATACTTTCGAAACCAATACTTGTACTTTTAGAACTGTTGTGCATAATACCAATCTGCTGAGGTATGGCCGACTAACTCCGCCATCCTTTCGCACAGAGTTTATAGGAGTTTCAGCTACCAGATCTGTGCAATTTATAATGACATTCCCGAGTCCATGAAACGAGATGGCTTCCGTTTTAATACCAATTTCAAAAGATTCTTACTATCTTCAAACTATTAACGACCCATTACAAATCTGCAAATAGTCATAATATTTCAAGATAATTTTTCCTTTTTTGTTCATGCTTTTGCGTTCTAGGCGACATTTTTGAGGTTAAGTGGAAGAGCAATTTAATGATGACTTGTCATCATGCAAATAGAACTTCACCTTTTATCTTCACATAACAATCAAATTGTACCTATTGATGTTCTTAAAATGTATTTGAATAAAGACGATATTATTAGTAGTATTACTATGAACACCGAATTATACAAAAACACTCTTCTCTATTCAGTTTGTATTCCAAACATTCGTTATGGAATTGAATCAGATATCATTCACAGGATTACACAATATAGTAAAAAAAGAGGTATAATTTCACTTACTGGAACATCTGATGTTTTGCCCGTAAGACACTTGCCTTATCGGCTCTTCAGCACCGAATGAGTAAATTAACCTCATTCGTGACAAATGAATTGAGTGTTTTTTCTTATAATGTCATCCAGATTTGGTGCTGGTCCACCAGAGAGGATGACAGTGTTCCATGTAAGCGAAATTATACCGCATTCATACACTATATTAGCAATCCTGTGAATGATATCCGGTATGAGTGTTCCATGTAAGTGTTCCATGTAGGTTCCATGTAAGTTCCATGTAAGTTCCATGTAACTCTTCCATGTACCTAAGAGTTCCATGTAAGTGAAATTATACCACATTTATTCACTATATTGGGTAGCAATCCTGTGAATGATATCCGATTCAATTCTATAACGAATTTTTGGAATACAAACTGAATAAAGGAAAGTGTTTTTTGTATAATTCCGTGTTCATATAAACGTATTCAGTATTTTTCTCTCGTGTAATTCAATGTTTACGTAAAAGTAGCTATTTCGAGAGGATTTGTCTTCCAGTTTGCGTCTGAAAATCACTCCTTTGCATGATCTACACATATTTGTGTGGAGTAACCTTTTTGAAATTGATTGCTTGCTTCCTTCCTTTGGCTGATTCCCCCCCTTTTTTGTATGAAGATGGAAAAGTAGAAAGCCAAAACTTTTCTTTTCCAAAACTTAAACAAAAGGGGACACAAAAAGAGCGATTATAGATGTTGCAATGCCAAGAAGTGCAATTTTTGTCATAGAAAAGGTAATAAAATGAAAATAATAACAAAAAAATGTGACTGAGAGTTTCAAAAAATAAAGTCAATAACATTTCCCGATTTTAGCATTTATTGACTTTGTTAGTGTCTTATCTATTTTGAAACATGCAATGGTTAAGAAACTTGAATTTCAAGTACAGAAACTACCAGAGCCACCCCATATCAGGATTTTTAGGAATAAGTAAGCAGATACATGAAACTTCAAAGTACATTGTATAATCGTTCGCTTTTTACGTTAAGAAAACAATCAACTAGAATAGCACTCTTTCACGCAACCATATAATGGGATCAGTTGCAGGAACTAGTTTCAAGAGAAAAAAAGTATAATAGAACATTAATAATATACATCTGACATAAACAAATGAAACATTACAATCAGACATCAATGAAAAATAGTAATTGATTGTTGAACCCCATCAAACAAAAGGCCTTTGATATGTTTTTCACGTAAATAAATGACAAATGCTTCAGTTCATCATCGGTAAAGCGGGGTATTGTGTATGGTACAAATATTTTCTGTCAAAACCAGACATTTACATTGCGATTCGTGAACGCCTCTGCATTTTTGTGAAAATATATACTCTTATAGGTTTCTTTGTCAAAAAAAAATTGTGATAGAGGAAGCAACAAACCGCAAATAAGTCGAGTACAAGAGTTCTGGATTCATAGTAGGATATTTCTGGCAAAGTTTTATAGAGCAAGGCCAAAAATATCCCAATAGTAATTCCCAATAATCCCAATAAACAAGTGAGTCGCAGAGAATAGTTTTGCACACCTTGTTCAGAATATGGCTGTTGGAATAGATAAATTTTAAATTTGCAAAACCTTTTTTCAGTATGCGGGATACACTCTTGGAGAAGGTAGTTAAATTATCGATAGATAAGCCAAAATTCTGTTTCAGTCCGATAAGTTGATTCATTCATTCCGAATATGAAGAAAAATAAGGGGTCGGGATCTTTTTGGCAGTTCTCCATCCAAAAATTAAATTTTCAAGTGTAGTGGGGATGATAGAAAGGCAGAATTTGTCTAAGCCATCAAGTCTTGCAAGATCATCAGTATTACCTTGTATTCGTAGGAAATCGATTAAGTCTGATGATATGGAGTTCAGTATAACTCTTCGAAACGTTGATATGTCTGAAATATTTTGGCTGATTTGAAAATTGAATAATTTGTGTTGTATTTGAAATGAGAAAATAGAAAGGAAGTTACATGACGCGCTCCATATAAAAAGTTTTTGTTGATACGCACTGTATTTATTCATTACTAAAACTGGGACTCATTTGCATGTTTATATAAAATATTTCTGTCTTCTTCAACTCTCTGCTAAGAGGAAATTAACTGAGAATTATTCCGAAAAATACCCGTTCTCCATCAATGTTTATCTGACATAGTGCCGGCCGTGACTACCGAATGTGTGTGGATCGATATAATGGAAAAGTTCATTCAGACGTAATGTGGAATTTTAACAGTTTCAGTGTTAGGCTGTTACTATACGCGTTGAACGGCGGTAATGAATTTGAATAATGGCAGTTTCGAGGTCAGCGAAATTACTATGCTCAATTTGCATCGTATATATTGTTATTCAAAGTACGTTCAGCGATATCGCATTTGAAGGATCGCATTTGAAGGTGATGGTAATGTCAGATCTGAAACGAATTTGCTTCTATTGAATCTAACCGTTGTATTGTTTTATTCATCATCTGAAGTAGGTATTTTTTCGTTCATGGTATAGAAAATGAAATAGTAATACAAGATATTTCTCTTGCAATTATAAAATGAATATTTGTTTGGAGTATACTATTATGGAAATCAGGATATTTGTATACCAATCCAAAATACAACTGCATTTTGATTATTGCTCTTCCATACTTTACTTCCTAAATCACAATCAGACAGAGCAGTTACAGAAACTACAGAACCATGGAATGAGTATCATCCTTAGATTACCTAAAGTTACTAGTATTGCATTTATTTTAGGAATCTTTGCAGTGGTTTTCAGTGTCACATAGATTTTTTCATATGATTATGATTTTTATTTATGAAATTCTCATTGAAACGTCACCATCCTACTTAGAATCCTTCATTAAGATAACATCCAACATACATAGGTTACCACAATACACAGAAATCTTGATATTTTATATGTAAACAGAACTAACCAGCACAATTCCATGGAATCATTAGTAATCAAGATTTTATTGAACACAATAGATTACCGTATGAAATTATATCAAGCTGTTCATTGTCATCATTCAAGAAAAAATTGGAATATATATAGGTATATCAAAAATAATTAAGTAAATATTACAATTATCATTGAAAATGACCCATTTGCTTGTGTGAAGTTTTATATTGTTGATATTTTTGTTTGTTCACCATTTCGATTATAACATAACCTTGTCCATTATGTTGATTTATCATTGTTTGTTTTACGTGTATCTTTACATTCAGTAAGACTATATACAGGATGTCAATTTGAAAACTTCCCACCCTTACTATCTTCCTTTCAGTAAACGATAAGAGAAATCGAAAAACAGGTCAATTTTATTGTCAAGGGGGACACTTTCAAGGAATATTTGTAGCGCTCGTGGTTCAACCCCCTGGGAGGGGTAGATGTTACCCTTAGAATTTTAAATTCAATTCTAATTCAAGTATCACATTATTTTGATTGGCGTTCAGTTCTGCTTCCAATTCCTGACTTATTATTTTTTGATGAGCATTTTCCAAAAAATAGCGTTTTAAACTAACAGAAGTAATTATTAGAACGCTTATACTGAGATGCATGGTTTGACCAGACCTGGTAAAAATATTAGGTGGTATCGTTCCAACCCTTTATTAGGATTAACATTAACCATTAGCTCCAATTAATTTACATCAAAAAGTAGTCTAATAGTAAAACTTAGATGGTAGTAAAGTTGTGTTTAGTAAATTCTGAATTTTTAATTCTCATCGCAGAAAGTGTACAGATAGCTGTCCTTCTTTGAGAATTCTGCTGAAAAAAGTTTCTGTTTTCAGACAAAAAATTGGTTCGCAAATTAGAACGATGTGGTAGTGTTGTGCATACAGTTGTACCTGTTGGGCTGTTTAGTGATTACTTTATTGAGTGTGTAAAAGTGTAAAAATGGTTTACATTCTTCAAGACAGAATTGAAATGATTGTAATTTATGGAGAAGTTAGAAAGTGCTCACGAAGGGCGGTATGCCTTTTTAACGAAAGACGTCCAAATTGTAAAGTTACCGGTATGTGCTTGATTTGGTGAATAAGTTTTACGAAACTGGTTCAGTAACAAATGAAAGAAATAACCTCAGGGTACTAAATGAAGCAGCTCAAATTGAAGTTTGAGGAACATTTGCTGCAGAGCCCACGAGCTCTTTACGATCAGTATCAAAACAGACGGAAATGTCACGCGAGACTGTAAGAAAAGCATTGAAAGTGAATACATTTTATCTTTATAAAATGCAGATACTTCAAGAGATCCACAAGGATGATTATTATAAAAGAATAGAGTTTTGTGAAGTCATGTCTCATTGAGTCAATACCATCCCTAAATTTCTGTTGAACATCTGTTTCAGTGATGAGTGTTCATTTTTTCTGAATGGCAATGTTAATAGACATAATGTCGCCATTGGAGTGAAGAAAACCCACCTAATTTTCGGGAAGGGCATACACAACACCCACAAGAAGTTAATGTATGGGCCGGTATTTTTAGAAATGGCATTATTGGTCCATTATTTCCGGAAGAAAAGTTGACTGGCAATCTGTACCTTGAAATGCTTGAAGGGACTATCGATCCTCTTATAACACACGAGCTAGAAACTCAAATGGATGCAGAAGGTTATGAACTTTTGCAGGAGGAACTGTTACATTTACAGCAGGGCGGTGCTCCACCGCATTATTTCATTTCCGTCCGACAGTGGTTAAAGGAGAGATTTCCGGATAGATAGATTGGCAGAAGAGGAGCAGTTTAATGATCTCCGAAATCGCCGAATTTAACACCCTTGGATTTATTTCTTTGGAGGCATCTTAAATCCGTTGTTTATAAAATACAACCTTCTGATATTGAAAACCTTTAAAGACGAATTACAGCAGCATGCCAGTCAATTTCTAGTGAAGTTTTCCGTAATGTTAGAGGGGAGTTCTAAAACAGACTTCATTACTGTTGAGAGCAAAATAGACGACATTTTGAACAATTCATAAGATAAGCGTAAGTAGATTCATTCCTGTCATTCAAGGGTTGGAACGGTGCCACCTACTCTTCTAACCATTTTTATTAAAATGAGTCAATATAATAATGCATCTCAGAACAGGCAAATGTGTAAGTTTAGAATGCTATTTTTCGGAAACTGCTCATCAGAAAATGAAACGTCAGGGTATCATTAGAAGCAGAATTGTACGCCAATCAAAATGATGTGCCACTTGACTCCCCTTCCCATTTAAGATTCTAAGGGTAACATCTACTCCTCCTAGGGGGCTGAACCACGAGAGCTACATATATTTTTTGAAAGTGTCCCCCTTGACTATGAAATTGACCTGTATTTTCGATTCCTCATGTTATTTACTGGAAGGAAGATATTGAGAATGGGAAGTTTTTAGATTGACACCCTCTATATGACATAATTGATTGTAATTGGGTTAGGTCCTTAGTATTTTTATATTTCTTCAGGCAAAAATAATTGAACTGAAATGAATTTCAAAAACAGTTGATATCTAGATCTATCTAATTTGTGTACCTATACATATTTTCCATACTGGTGAAACTGATAGTGCTATTATCCATATAACGTCTGAATATACACACAGTGTGTAAAAACCAAATGGAATAAATTCATTATTTGGTTACGGAGATAAAACACGAACACAACAGGGAGTAGCTCGCCCATTTCATGAGAAATTTACTAATTTACCGCCCATATCTCAAGGAACAATAAGCAATATAGAGAAGCAGTTTCGCGAGTTTGGTCATGTGGGGCAGATAAAAAAAGCAGCTGCAAATGTAATGAGTGGTGAACTCAAATTAGATGTGATGCTTGAGTTTGAGGAAAACCTACATGCATCTAGTAGACAGGCATCCATCACATTCAATGTTAGCCATACATCGATAGTAAACGTATCGAAAGAAAGCAAAATGCATCCCCATGAAATGATATCTACTCAGGAGCTAATGGAAGACGATTTTGATAGAAGAACTTATTTTTATGAGCAAATGATGGATATGTTGGATAACAATATCATCCAATTATAAGACGTTATGTTTTCTGATGAGTGTACTTTTTCTCTTAACG
>WOGR01010342.1:0-10958 GCA_015342045.1 Leptinotarsa lineolata
TTTATTTAATTAGAAACATTATGAATTGCTTACAAGTTCAGTAGGTGCCTACCTAATTACAAAATTTCAATTACAAATTGAAATTATCGCGACAAGCTTCTAATATAATTTCAATTCTGTAAAGTCTTAAATGAATGTGGTTAATGTGATTTAAATTTTTATTTTGATCTTTTTAGGGCACAAATAAAAGCTAGTTTTAAAAGTTTATAATGTTAGGGTAACATGATGAGAAACACATTCAATAAAAATTAATTCCCAATTCAGTAATACGGAAACGGTCTGATATCCAAACAACAAAAAGTCCTCGTAACCGGAAGAAGTGCATAATCATCAGACGGGAGAATAAAGCCTTTCCTAGCGTCTTTGTGCCTTCACTTTGAACCCATTGATTTTTTTTATCTCGTACAATAACCCAGAGGGACCGGAGCTACCTGAAAAAACACAATGCTCGAGAGGGGACCATCACACACTTGCAAGAAACTAGACCATATGCAAAAGAAGTCAGCAGGTATCTTAGACAACATCTGCATACGGGAAAAAGGGTTGTGTGAGAACTTCGAGGACAGGTAACGAATGGATTGTAAAAAATGATAAATTGTATTGAGAATAGGGCTGGGGTCTGTCGCGACCTCATTTGAATATAATTCAGAAACTGTCAAATACCCTCCGATGGCATTTGCATGCGGTATAAAAAGTACAGCCGTTACTTCTGATGCATATATTCAAATTAGGTTTATTGAACAATTTGTTCGATTGTTGTAGACTTATGGGGTTCCATTTATAACCTTTTCGGACAAAGGATAAATAATGTCACGTCAGGGTTGAGGTATTCTTCAACCCCTTGAAGCCTCAAGCCTTGTATTTGTACGCTTGTACTGTGGGTTTACTCGATTTCGGATTAACAGGACTGTGATTCATTATCACGACGTTACAGATCCATTTTGGAAAATATTCATTTGATTTGCAAATGTTCATGTCATTCATTTGCCAAAATATAAATGACAAATTTTTTTCGCCAAATATATTGGCTCTCAATATTGCCAGTATCAACACTCATAAAATAATGAACTACATTGTGATATCTTTGCTTTCAAAAAATTGAACTTCTTATGTTTCACGGAGTTAAACGAAAAACCTGATTCGGTTGACAGTATATACATACAAGGTTTCACCTTAGCCAGTTATTTCTGTAGATCTGACCACCAAAAAGGTGGTGTAGGAATTTGGGCAAAAAATTCAATTTTTGTAAAGGATCTTGAACTTTCTCAGTTTTGTATAGAAAAAGACATTGAAGTGTGTGGTGTCACTTGGAATGACAATCACAAAAAATACATTTTACTGAATTTTTATCGTTCTCCCAATGGGGATTTAGACATATTCTGTGAGGGTCTGGCGCAAATATTAGATCTGATTTTTAAACCTAATATATTTTTCATAGTGGTTGGAGATTTTAATTGTGATGCGTACAACAGCTCGTCAAATTTTGTAAAAGTGAACAATGTCTTCTCATGTTTCAATCTTCTTCATATAGTAAATTGGCCTACGAGAGTGCAAGGTCACAGTTTATCCACGATTGATAATATTTTCGTTAATTTTGACAACGGTGGAGCTACTGTTGTCTTAGACAACAATATATGTGGAGCTACTGTTGTCTTAGAAAACAATATATCTGATCATAGATATAGTTTCTATGATATTTTCCAGGAAACAACGAATTCTCCTAACACCTCATTTTCATCTTACAGACGAATTTATGACTCTGGAGCGATATCCACTTTTGAGAAGTCACTAGAAAAAGAAAATTGGTATGGAGTATTCGATTCAGATGATACTGATAAGGCCTACAGAAATTCCTTTCAAACTTTTTTTCATCACTTCGATGTCAATTTTTCGCTACGGCGGATGTGTTGTAAACCGGATGATAAAAAATGGGTTGATAAGGACGTGAAATCATCCAGTACGAATCTTAAAGACCTCTTCATATTAGAGAATAAGTATCCACAGTTAGCAGATGTCTATAGAGAATCAAAAATATATCATTTTCTGCTTTTAGATCGAAAAAAAAACTATATTATCAAAATAATATTACTAATTCTGACAATCCTGGTAAAAATGCTCTACTGGAACTCAGAAATAAACTCTCTATTCCTAACATAACTAACGTAATGCATGAAATCCAAACTCATACTTTTTTCTTGAGGCCGTACTTGAGAAAAAGTATGCTAGTTTTATTGAGGAACAAGCCCAAAAATAAATCTTCGTCAGGACCCGATGAAGTTCCTATATTCATTTCGAGAAGAATTGTTAGCTTTGCGATTGAGCCCTTAACATTTTTGGTGAATCTCTCTTTCAAAACCAACAAATTTCCTTCGGATCTCAAAATCAGTCAAGTTATACCTGTATATGAAAAAATGCCCAGAAAACTATAGACCTATAACAATTTCCAGCAGCTTCTCAAAAGTTTTCGAATATTGTTACTTAGAAAGACTCATTACCTTTTTAAATGAATTCAACATTTTAACAAGCAGCCAGCACGGTTTTCGAAGATAAAAATCAACTACAATTGCTATTAATCACTATTTTAACGATCTACTAGACCGCATTGATCGAAGAGAGATTCCTTACGGCATTTTCTGTGACCTGAGTCGAGCTTTCGACTGTGTTGATCATGATATTCTCATATCGAATTTATACAATTATGTTATTAGAGGTGTTTGTCTCAGTTGGATTGAGTCTTTAAATAAATATCGTTCACAGTTTGTCAGTTTAAAACAACTCGCTTCAGGACACCAAATCTTCTAAGGTTCAAATTGATATAGGTGTACCGCAGGGCTCTGTCTTAGGCCCTGTTCTCTTCATTTTATACATTTATGAAATAACGAAATCTTTTCCAAACGTAGGACTTATAATTTATGCTGATGATACTTCTTTACTTATATCTCACAAAAATCTCGATACTTTAAAAGAAACTTGTGAATCTACCTTGAAACAACTAGTTGCTTGGTTTAATGAAATTCGTTTGCATTTCAACGCTAAAAAAACAAATTTAATACTGTTCCACCAAACAAAGAAGGAATATGAAAATTTAGATGTATTCCTGAATAACACCCAGTTATCCGTTCATGAAGACTGTAAATTTCTCGGTATTTTCATTGACTCTCTTTGGACTGGAAAGAACACTGTCAGTTTTTGTGCTTTAAGCTCTCATCGATCTACTTTATGTTTAGAAATCTCAAACACGTATTGACTCTACAGCAACTGATAAATTTATATTATGCATAAATGGAAGGCCGGCTCAGGTATGGAACGTGTTTGTGGGGAGACTCTTCTCACTCGCAGAAAGTTTTTATTTCTCAAAAAAATCATAAGATGTATAGTTGGTGTCCAAAGTGACTAATCATGTCATAATCTCTTCAAAATTACAACATTCTCACCTGTTCGGGTCTGTATGTATTATGTTTTTGAAATTCGTGTATTCGTTTTCAAAAACAAGCATTCTTTTTTATGCAATGGAGACTTCCACTCTTATAACACCCATCGTTACAATGATCTGCGACTACCACTGTCCAGGGTCAATGCTACATATAAAGCTTCAAGTAGAATCGGAGTGAAATTTTTTAATAAATTACCTGATACCCTCAAAGGTCTGGAACATGAAACTCGTTCAAAAAATATTTAAAATTTTATTTAGTTGAAAAATTTTTATACTCCATGAATGAATACTTCCAAACAACTAACCAACCATGTACCTGATGAGTATGTCATCTTATGTGTGATAATTTATATTCACTCATATTTGTATATACTATATACATATACTATTTTTATATAATTTCAACCTGACTCTGTACTGCACCTATATATTTCATTGTATCTTATCTACCTGACTCTTCTTATACAACTTCATATTGTCGTAACGAAATAAAATTGATTTGATGTTATCGGGAGTTTTCACTGTCAGAACTGATTGCGTGACAAAATAATTTTTTCGACATTTTGATTGCACAGTGGCCGTAAAAACAATTTAAATTTCAAAGTGAGACCGGAAACTGAAAGAATACTAAACTTTCATTACAATCAATACAGTAATCACTAATATATATATTTTACGTACTTGGTAAATTTTGGGAAAACCACAAATCACATTTTCCACTCCAATATTCATAAAAGTCTTCGTATTCCATTTTCAATTAGAACCAATAACACGAAAGTACAAAAAATCTATTCAGTAGGTTTCTAACACTTCATTCTGAGAGATTCACATAAAACAACAGAAAATCACAAGTCGTACTTTATCAATGTAACTTCTATAGGTACCGTTGACTTGTATGGTTGTGTCTTCACTGTTCGATCATCCTAGCTATAGCTACAGGTAAATATGACAATCGTAGGTACTCTTAATGACAATGTGACTTCTAAGAATTACTTTATTGCGTTTCTTGATGTCTTTATACAAATCTTTGAGAGATTTGTGATTTATCAAATTCATTGCCAAAGTGCAAATGATAATGATTATTGTCTAGAAATAAAAATATCACATGAAAGAAATGACAAAATGTGACTATACTGATTGTAAAAACAGTCTCGTTATATTTCAAATCGCAAATTTCATCAAGTCCCATAACCGAATTTTCTCCTTCAGAAACTGTGTATTTTGACATCCTGAAAGTTATCTCAAAAAACCTGCATATGGTAGGGTGTACGCGACTATTAAAATCTGAGGTCAAAGGTTACAAAAATCGATTTTTTGCACTTTTTTTGCATATATCTTGTTTAGTATGGGTTTTTTGCAATTTTTATTGGTTCATTAGAGTATTGGATTCCCTACAACATTCATTTCAAATTTTTTTTTATATCTTGAATCGTTTTTGTAATAGAGGGCGGAGAGCGCGCGGTTAGAGCACCATTTTAAGGTCAACCGATAGTTCCGGTCAAAAAAACGCCATATAAAGTTTATCAATTATTGATAAATACATGATTATTATTGATTTTCATTTCTTATTAACTACTATTATATCATATTCAATATTTTTGTATCATTAATTGAATATCTATCTATTCAATAACACTTATATCCTATTAGTAAAATTTAAAAAATAATTGAGGGACGAAATATAATAACATTTTAATAACATTCTCATTTCCATTCGAACATAGGAGAAAAAAGTTTTTAGAAGCATTTCAGAAACTGCCGAATGTGGATCAATTTGCAGCAACATTTGAAGAATAAAACTGTTTGGTTCAAACATTATTTGAGAATGGAATTCATATCTTGTTGGCGTCTGTAATGCTCCAAAATTTGTGGGCAGTATCAATCATCTTTGTTTTACACAATACGCGGAATCTTCAAAACTGAATAAACCTGTACGTTAATAAACATTAATTATTTAAAAATTCCTTTATTTCTTCCTTTACTTATTTGGGAGGTTATTAATATAAATTACATTAGAATTGAAATATCATTTATGTACTTTCTTTAACAATTCTATAACTACACGGGCAGGTAAGTGTTATTAAATAAATTGATACTGGATTAAAAATAGATAAGTTGGTTAAATAGTTATAAAATATAATGTAATAGTTAATGAGAAATGGAAATTATTATTTATCATTTCTTTATTTATATCAATATTCATATTAATAATTAATAAACTTTATATGGCGTGTTTTTGACCGAAACTACCAGTCGAGTGTGTAAGTCCGGAAACTTTTTGTAAAAAACGAAAGTATCTACATTGTATCAACGCACCAGATGATATTTGACAAAGTGAACATTTTGAATCTTGAATGCATTCGGTCATGAGAATGGTCGAGAAATGGGATTGTTAGGATTTATAGAATTTAAGCGCCCTCGTTTATCAAATGAATATGGTTCTAAAGATGATGATATATCACATAAAGGAGATTGAAGCTTATAGTGTATGAAAATTATTATAAATTGAAAGGGGTATAATTTTAGGAGAGACTAATTTTTGGGAAAGGAAGGTTTTGGCTTTCTACTTCTCCATCTTCATACAAAAAAAATGTGGCTACCTTCCAAAGAAAGGAAAAGAAAGCAATTGATTTCAAAATGAACTCTTCAAAGATGTGTAGATCATGCACAAATGGAATTTTCAGACACAAGCTACTTTTATATAAACATTGAATTAGAAGAAAGAAAAATACTTTCGAAACAACTACTTTCATATGAACATTAAATTATACAAAAAACACTTTGTCCTTTTCAGTTTGTACTTGTCATGGAATTGATTCAAATATCTATCTGAATTCAGATATGTTTCAAAAGTAAAGTTCATTGTATTCGTTTGAAAATGTCCTTGTCGGACGAAAAGTTAGTTACAAATCTGAAGAAAAGTTGGTTGTTTATTTTCGTGTTAATAATATAACTATTTTAGAAAACATCAGAATCACAGATGAAGTAATTCGTTTGATTCATATCGTTTTGTATTGGTGTTGTCTCGAGAATTTGGTTATTGCAATGTTTTTTATATTTTTAATATGTATCTATTGTGTCTGATGGTTATCAAAATAGTAATTTCATTAACACGAAGAAACTACTTTTCGGTGAGTAATTTAATTAAAACATCATTTCTTGTAAAATTGAAACCATAATAATCGTATAAGTTTTGTGGAAGGTATGTTTATGAAAATTCATTTTTACAGAGCCCCGAAAAAGAATTTTATTGAATTCGATGCAAGAAAACAATCGTTTCTTTTAAGAAAAAAATTGATCCTGTTACCCAACCAACTTTTTTTTAGAAAAATTATTGGAACACTAAACTAGTTAACTGGTTAGTTACAAATACGGATGGTATGAAAACATAGGAAGTTTTCATTGTCATTTTTCATGATGATCTCCTACCACGTAGTATCGGCTACATCTATCAATTCATTGGAAATTTAAACAATTCAGTGGAAGTAGAGAGCTTTGACGAGCACTGTCACTAGTTTTGTGAATTGAGTTAGGCTTTACTAGTACACTAAGTATTCAGTAATGGACTTTCCATAATTTTCCCATATACCCTGTATTTGGCAATGGGGTCTAAAAAATTTAGATGTGTTTAATCGTTCACCAAGTATGTGATAACGAGACTAAGTTAAAGCTTTCCCACACACCAATTATTTGGTAATGGGGTCGGAATAAACTCAGATGTGACTATGTATAGCAGCTTTCATTACATTAGATTGATAACTCATAGGATATTACTGGTATTTGCGATGATAAACATTAATTTCATTCGACAAATTATGTCAACCTCTATTGCTGAACTGGACCACTAAGTTTATGGATTATGATTATTGTCTATTATCTCAACAATTTTTAATTGAAGTATGATGAGAATTCAATATATTTGTACTGATTTTCCCGAAGCAATAAAAACTGCCATAGGAATGTGTATTAACGATAGACCGAGGACTTATATGATGAGGTGACTATCTTGTTTGGATAAAAGATTTTTGATAATCGAATAATGAAGATGATGAAACATTGTATGGTGGCGATTGTCCACAATTTGGAATGTTCAAGGACTAATTATACCGCAAATGGAGGTAATTATTCATCCACTAGATTTGATAATATTTTTAGATTTGTGTTTATTATCGGTGTATCACACGATTTGAGAATTACAATGAAATATTATTGAAATCGGGATTTGAAAAAGATAGTTGAAGAAAAAATTCGAAACTAAAACTCGAAATATCCATCTCTCCCAACTCATCTACACAGCAGGTTCTGGTAAATGCCTGCCGGAAAACAACTACTTCCTCGGCTGATACCACGCTGGATTTTGGATTATATTAGACCTACATTTATGCAAGATACCTCACAGAGGTAAGTCTTGCACATTATTCAATATCCAGCGTGGTATTGGTCGGAGAAGTAGTTGTTTCCTGATAGGAATTTACCATGACCTACTGTGTGAGTGAGTTGGGAGAGATGCATATTTCGATATTTTATTTTTCAGTCTCCAGACTTTTTTCCATTCTCAAAAAGAACCTGAAATAGAACCCGATTAAACATAATTCTGCAATTCAAAAAAATCATTTGATGATTCTTTTCAAGAGCAATGGTCTTTAGTAGTAATTTCCAATCAATACATTGAATGATTAATAAATTAATTTGAATAAGAGTTCCTTTCATTTATTGAGAACACACGTAATATTGATTTATTCGACATTTTGTTAACCAGTCTATTTTATTTTACATGAATTTAAAACTAATTCAAGTGAGTAGATGGCATTAAAAAAGAACATTTTAGAAGCTTGTTGTTCTAAAGCATCATCATTATTACATATTATCTTGATTTATGAACACTTGCTGTCATTATTACCCATCACTATTATTCTATCCGACAGTCGCATGTTTCTCATATCATCACATTAAAAATGAGCGGATATATTTCACCTGGCCATAGGTCAAGGATGTCATATTTACATTTAAGTTATTTGTCTGACTTCCTGTATTACTTCAATTCTATAAAATTTCTAGTGTGAGGTACATTTTTCTCATAATTTACTTATTTTCCAAGTACGCAACAGTAAAATGCTGGATACCGATTGAAGTTGTTTCTAACATCATACCGAGTGAATTTAAAAAGTGGTAAAAGTGGTCCAATATTTCGGCAATGAATAAATTCTGTCATCATCAGGGAGCTACAAGATGCTGAATAGGATTATATTAATTGAATGATAGAATGATGGAATAATCAATAATTACAATGTCAAGAGAGGTTGTTAGGCAAATAGTTAGTTGTAAGTAATAATTATTTCATCATTCTATCATTCAATTAATATAATCCTATTCATCATCTTGTAGCTTCCTGATTCATTGTCCAAATATTGGAAATATAATGTTATAAGAGTACACCTAGGCTTTTGCTGGATTCCCAAATAATTTCAAAGCTTTTTCTCTAACTAGTCAGCAAAGATATGCAACGAAAAATACTTTTGAAATCCTGATCCTTTCTTGAGCAAATCTGTTTTTTTTAATTTTTTCGTTTGACAAACTGTTTTCGCTGATAATAAAATTCTTTCGTTTGTACGTTTTTGTTTATTGAAGAGGATTCAAGACGTATGAATAAGGTCTTCCAACAGGTACTTCAAACTTTGACAATGGATAACGGCCATCTTGGTGAAGGTACATCTGTCAAATGAGTTGTCATTAATTCAGTCTGTTTTGCCAAATCACCATGGACGGATATATCATTCAACAACACGTGTAAAAAATTGTTTTATCAAAATGGATGTTCTGTTGGCGTGCTTCACGCAGTTTACGGTCGCAATAATCGTCCTACCGAAAGGATTATTCGCTATGTAGTGGATAAATTTGAGTCCACTGGTTCAGTAAATGATCGACTAACATCATGACTTCACGAAACGCAAGCTCTGACCCAGGGACTGAAAGCAAACGACCATAAACAATGATGTGTGTTCACAGAAGCAGTTGGCAGTACTCTGGAGCAGTTGGCAACTGACCCTAATTTTCATCGAAAAATCACATTCAGCGATGAGGCCCATTTTTATACGAATGGGTACGTGAACAATCAAAATTGTTGAATTTTTGACGAAAAACATTCATATGAGATTTAAGAGCGTCCAATGCATCCCGAAAAAGTCACTGTTTAGTGTAGATTTGGGCTGGGGGAGTCATCGGTCCATATTTCTTTAACAACGACATTGGCCAGGCCATCAATGTCAACGGCGAGCACTACCTTTTCAAGATTTCGAACCAGAAACTGAACAGAAACATTCACATGCAATTTTCGAACTGCATACAATTGTATAAACGAGTTACTGTTTTCTACTATGCATTTTGGAAAATATTAGGTGTTAGTAGTCTACAGTAACTGGTAATTTTTTTCCGTTATTTATCTACAGTATTTTGCTGCGTTCCAATGACAAAAATCCAATTGGGTGGCCATTCTGAAGAACTCATCCTTTCAATCCAGTAACCCAGAAGGTTATCAAAACACTGTCGCACTGGTACTGAGCAATGAGGAGAACCCTTATTGAAAATTAACCACCTTTTGCAATTAATGATCTAACTGGATGGTGTTGGTAATGCTTGACATAACTTTCACTGTTCAGGTTTGCTTCCAGAAAGAATAGTCCTATAATGTTATATTTAGATTTTGGAGATATTGGGAGTTAATTTCACGTGCCATATTGATATTGGTATCTGAATCACTTCAGTATCGGAAATTTCGACTATATACTTACCCATAAACATAAAAAGTACATTCATCTGAAAACATGTGGTATAAAACAGGTTCCGAGTAAAAGTTACAAAATTCAACTCTTCCGTCGAAATCATTCTCGTTCAGTTCATGAATTATTTTCATTTTGTAAGGGTGGAATTTGTGTCGATGAAAAATTTTGTAATCGTTTGAACGGCTCACTCCTGATGCTTGTTACTTACTTGAAGACTGAGTATTTTTTATCAAGGCAACGTGACCTAGAACTACAACATTATTGACTATTAAGATTACATGTTTCAATGAATTGAATAACAATTCCAATACATATTTATGTCTAACATTTCTGCCCGGATGATTCTCGTTGAAACCAGGAGTAGTGGATCTTATAGACTTTTCACGTTCTTAGTATAAACCCACTATTTCAATCCGCTTTAGAAGTGTTTGAACTATTTTTTTATAAAACAGTGGGTTATAAAATAATAACTGAATTTCAAAAAAATGAAGGTAAACAACCTCAATGAAACTGAACTGTCAGTGATTGTTGAATTTGTCATTCGAATCACAAATAAATTAGTACCATTAGATTTGTGCGAAAATTTTTTTTAGAAAGTGCTTGTGAAAAATGGCCTTCATACAGTGTGAACCATTTTTATTGGAAACACAGCTGTGAGGCAATGGCTTAACGAACATTTTCCAAACCGATGGATAGGCCGTGGTAGTCCGTTTATAGAGTGGCCACCCAGATCTCCAGACCTCACA
>WOGR01010343.1:0-10958 GCA_015342045.1 Leptinotarsa lineolata
ACCCCTGACTCTTTCGTGCTTTCCGCCTGTGATATAGGCCTAGTTAAAACTCTGAGAGGTGCGTTGCACGGTCGAGACTGATTCTCGCCGCCTTTTTCGTTGTTGAACTTCGTTTAAATCGTAGCATTTCGAGATCACAAGTTAGTGACCTCACCTCGCGGAGATGCGAGGCCTTTTAAAGCGGGTAGGGTCGTCGATAGCATAATCTACCGCGGCCCTGACTAAGGGTTTTTAGTGAGTTTCCGCCGTTTCGAAAATTACTCTATTTCGGGACTGTATACTCTCCCGAATGGTTGGAAGATTCAGATCCAGTCAAATGTTAACGTTCCGTACATACCACGGAGCGTTTGTTGCCATCCTTAGGATTTTATTCTGGACCCGTTCCAGAATATTGACGTGTGTTTTTGCTGCATGTCCCCAGACTCTTGAGGCATACTTTATAATATGTTTGAATACAGTCTTATAAAGTAAGACTTTGTTTTTGAGACTTAGCTTGCTCTTGCGGTTGAGGAGAGGATACAAATGTGCAGTCCCCGCACTCGCTTTAGTCTTCACGGTTTCGATGTGCTTGGCCTAGGTTTGGAGTTTGTGGTCTATAGTAAGACCTAGGTACTTTATCTGGGAGCTCCAGGTGATTTCTTGTCCTGCCATGATAACTCTGAGATTCGGGTGGGCGTTTTGCCTACCTAGCGCTATCGCTTGCGTTTTTACAGGGCTCACTTGGATTTTCCAGTCCAAGAACCATGTCTCTAGAGCTGCGACTGCAGTCTGCATATGTGCTACGCCGAATTCTCTCGCCATGTACGAGGACATTAGGGCGGTGTCATCAGCATAGAGAGAGACCTTAACATGGTCAGTTTTCGGGAGATCGCTGACATAGATGTTGTAGAGTGTAGGTGAAAGGACTGCGCCTCGTGGCACTCCAGCGTCTATTATTCTTACCGGTGATCGAATGTTTTTTAACTTTAGGTTAAAAGTTCTGTCCTTCTGGTAGGATCCTATCCACTCGACTAATCCCAGTGGTAGGTTGAATTTAATCCATCTTATGTAGAAGGCTTTCGTGCCAGACACGGTCAAAGGCCGTCGAGATGTCTAATAGTAATATTTGAACTTGTCGTTTTCTATTCATCTCTTGGATTGAGTTTTCAACCAGTCTTAGGGCTTGCAGTTCCCAAGAGTGGACCCTCCTGAAGCCGAACTGTTCGTCCGGTAGGAGTTGTCTGTCTTGGATGTCCTCGTTCAACCTTTGTAGGACTACTCTCTCTGCGACCTTGGCCATGGAGCCCAACAGACTTATTGGTCTGTAGTTTTGAGAAAATCTTGGGTCTTGACCTTTTTTAGGAATCATGATAATCTCAGCGTACTTCCAGTTCTTAAGGAAGTGTCTGAGAATCAGGGAACTGTTAGTAATGATTTTTAGTGACATTATTTGGTTGTCTGGCAGCTGTTTCAATAACCTGTTTGTTATTGCTCAGCTCCTGGGGCTTTTTGGGCTTGGTGGCTCGAATCAGTCCATTCAGTTCTTCTTCTGACACGGGACTGATGACGTCCTCGTTATCGAATTGTAGTATTTCTTCTATTTCTTCCTCGATTCTGATATCTCTATCGATATCATCGTTTGGATCTATGTTCACCCTGAATTGGCTTTCCTAAGTGCCTGCGAAAGCTAAGCTTTATATTCAGTTGTAAATCAGAGACCTTGTTGACCATGTAGTGGTGCTGGAGCTTCTCTTGTATTTTTCTTGCTCTTGACTAATCGCCAAAGAGAGTTATCTCCGGGCTCAAGTGAGGCATAAGCTGGGTGGCACGTAGTGCCGTTCTTTTGGAACCTCATGTTGTTGGTGTCCAAATCATCCAATTCAGGCCAAAATAAGTTGGTAATCATCGACTTATAGTGCTTGCCATTGACAGTGATGGCCTGGCCAACGTCCTTCTCAAAGAAATTTGGATCGATGACGCCGCCATGCCAAAATCCACACCAAACACTGACTTGGTAGGACGATTATAGCAAATGGGTGAAGCGCGCGGTACGTTGCCCTAACAGAATACCCATTTTGATAAAACAGTTTCATTTTTTGCATGTGTTGTTGAATGTCATTTCCTTCTATGTTGATTTGGCAGAAGAGACTGAATAAATGTCATACTAATTTGACAGATGTAGCTTCAACAATGGCCATTATCAATAGTCAAAGTTCGGAAGTTCGTGTGGAAAGAGCTTATAACCAGCTGTAGAAGTTCTTTGGTACCGGCCAAGGTTAGAAAATTGATCGAAAAGGAAAATAAATATTACTTTGGTATGTAAATATCGAAACGAATATTCATCGTGAATAATGCATGTGTGAATCCATTTGAATAAAGACGTTTTAGGTTTTTCATATTATTATGTAATCTTGCATCTGAATTAAGTCAAATCACAGTTTAATGACGTTAACATTTGAATTCGACCTAAAAAGAGCCATTCAAATTGCAACACGACAATTTTAGCAATGCATGTTAAGGAAATTAAAAATCCACTTATATAATGTGCAAACTTTTTCTGAAACTTTACAAATTGAATAATAGGTTCAATGACACCACATAAAGTGTTTTTATAGAGAATATAATATCATCATCTGATTTCTCAGCAGATGGCTAATCGACGAAAGTTGCAAGGATCATATGATGTAGTGTCCTGAAATAAAGTGTGTTGGAGGAAAGCGAGCTCGTACTATTCAGGTCAAATCCCATAGTGGAAATAATTATTGTGATAACTATCAAGATGAATGATACGGTTAACTAGAATAGTGTCAATAATGAAATTAAATTCACTCATTAATCTAGTGTCAGTCTACGTCAGAGGTTCCCAAACTTTTTTTCATCACATACCACTTTCAAAATTTTGCTGGTTCCGGTGGACACCCTACATCTATCTACATTTCTACCATATTCCCAAAACTCGATAAAAAATGTGAAGAAATTTGTGTTGCGGCTGCGTTGCAACCACGAATTAACGGTTTTCGAATAAGAAGTGAGAATTGATTGGGTAATTAATTACTTGATTGAACTGTGAATAGATGTTGAAAAAGTGAAGTTGGTCAATCAAAAAGTTATTCCATCCAACTTTTCTTTTTTAACATCTACTCACAGCACATGAAATCAATCAATTCCCATTTATTTGATTTAGAAAACTTCCCATTCGATGTGGAAAAAAATAATGTATATTTTCTTATGTTATTTATTCAAATACTACACTATTATTCAGTCAAGATGCAATTAAAATTAAACATTAATAACGAACTTCAACACTACAATTACAATCACAAAATAGTCATAATTTTAATGAGAGGGGTGAACTTGTTGGTGGATTGACAGAAATTTATCAATATTTTGCTTCAGTTTTGTTAGGATTAACCACAAATTTCCCCATTCTGTGATATTCAATCTGCTTCTCTTTCGTTCTCCACTATCGAAACCAGATAAATTTTCGTAGACCCCCGCTTACGAATTATTTATCCCCATTTCTTGGTCACGCTAACGTAGACCTCCGTCGAGTCTCTCGTGGACACTGAGGGTCCATATGGATCACTTAACAGATCACACCAAAATGATCAAAACCACTTCATACTCAAATGGAGGTAAAATTACTTGCGGGGTATCACAAGGTTCAGTTCTGGGCCCACTTTTATTCTTAATTTACATCAATGACCTATAGTCTATTAACATCAAGGTAAATTTAATTTATTTGCTGATGATACCACAATTTTATGGCATGCCTCTTGCAACCATACGTTGTATGAGGTCATTGAGAGTGACATCACGAAAGTGAAAGACTGGTTTAACTCAAATCTCTTGAGTTTGAATTTATTGAAAACAAAAGTAGTATCATATCGTTGCCTGATTCCAGCTGTTCATCTAAATAATACTCAAATTGACAATGTAACAACTACTAAATTCCTTGGCATGTTCATTGACTATAATTCAAAATTCAAAAAACATGTAGATAGTTTGAAATCCAAGCTCTCCTCGGTATGTTATGCAATACAAGCAGCTGCATTAGAGCTCGAATCTGCAGTAGCTAGAATTTGCTTTGGGTGTGTGTTCTACCACATGCCTTCAATCAGTATTACTGATACAAAAACGTGAAATACGATGCATTTGTAAAGCCAAGATAGAGACTCTTGTCGGCCTCTTTTCGTCTCGAACAGAATCCTAACTGTGGTCTCCTTATTTTCATATGAAAAAAATAGGAACTTGTTTAACAACTTGGACGAGCCAGTGTATCAAACCAGGCAAAGGTTCAGCTTCAAATTACCACTGCTTTCTTCGACCTTAGTTAAGGATTCCATTATTTACAATGGTCTTAAAATGTTTAATCACATTCCTCAGGCTATCAAAACCAGAAATGACCTCAGCGCTATCAAGAAAGAGTTGAAAGACTTAGAGAGAGACCTTATTATAATTTAGCAGAATTCTACGATGATAATTATAATTGAGTATGACTAATGTATTATCTAAGGTACTTTACTGATTTGACTTATTTTGATTCACATTGATTTAAATTGATTCATTTAATTTTATTGACCATGTTCATGTGTTCTGAACGTTTTTATTAGGTTATTGTTATTTACATGTTTCTTTTCAGTTCATGTTATCAGTTACATTTTGTAATTTTACTTTTTTGATTCCATTTATATGTTATTTATATTTCTTACCAGGCTTTGTCAATAAGAATGTATTCTTCCGATAATAAAGTATATTTTGAATTGAATTGAATCACGTACAGAAAAGCAACAGTTTCAAGTCAAGCACTTTATAATATTAGGTTGGTTTAAAAGTTTTGTCCGATTTTATGAGTCTACTTCAAGTTGTAATATATCAGTGAATACCCATTCAATTTGATCGAAATAAGAGTAATTTGAATCAGTGCACGTTGACCAAGGTAACACAAGCCGATTAATTTCGTCGGCATGAAAATTGCGTGCTCGGGATTCAATGAAGTCGACGAAAGGCATTTTTGCCTGGTCCTGTTTGGCAAATGTTCTACCGGTGAAACAGTTATTGAAGTGTTCGGAAAGATGGTGATTTTTGGAAGGTGATTTGTGAAACGGGCGTTGTCGTCGTTACATGTCGTCTATTTCCTCTATTTCCTGTGATGGTTTGGCCCGGTTGCAGAAATTATAGTGAATTATACCAGCCGCTGACCACCATACGTAATAACCATGGTCGTTGTTGTGGGTTTTCGCCTTTGATGCCCATGAGCCACCCAGGAAGTACCTGGGTGGCTCATGGGCATCCAACCAGTATCCTGAACGTTTTCTGTTGTCGTAGAGGATCCACTTTTCATCACAGGTGATATCAAAAATTATGGAGAAAGTCGTAAACCACCATATCCTTAAATATTTGAAAGGCTTTAACATCTTGAGCGATCATCAATATGGCTTTAGGAAACAAAGATCAACAGGCGACCTTCTATCGTATGTCACCCATATTTGGAATAACGCAATCAAGAAACATGGAAAGTCAAGAGCTGTTGCGCTTGATATTTCTAAGGCGTTTGACCGTGTGTGGCATGAGGATTTGCTGGCCAAACTTCGATGCTATGGCTTGTATCACTTTTGTGTATGGCTATCCAGCTTCCTGGAAAAACGTTCCTTGCAAGTGGCCGGCGATAGATATCTCTGGAATACTTTTACCGTCAACTCTGGTGTTTCCCAGGGATCCATATCGTCTCCAACCCTCTTTTTATTGTACATCAACGACTTATTGGAAAAAAAACAAGAATCCAATATATTGCTTTTCTGACGACAGCACAGTTGTATCGTTATTTCATTTGGATTCCAGGACATGAGCTACGGATGCACATCTTCACTGGCAGCAGGAAGTTGCATATCTTGATGGGGATTTAGAGGTAATTTCGAATTGAGGTGAAAGTAACTAGATTCAATTAAATGCCACGAAAACCCAAGCCCAGTTTGTGATGGGTCCGTCTCCACCAGGGTCCTGCGGTTATCTTCGTTCTATCGAGTTTTGGAAGGCTCCCCTGACTCTTTCATCGTGTATTGTTTCATGTCTATATTAGTTTTGTGGCAGGCCGAGATTTCTCTCGCTGTCTGTGGCATCCGTTGGGATGGTTTCCTGCTGGATGGTATTCTCCAGGTGGCCTCGAAATCACTTAGTGTTTTCACCTCTTGCGGGGCATTATTGGGACTTTTCAGATGTGGTGTTCATCGTCAGCATTTTCTGCAGCACGGGAAATTTCAACAGCACGGTCTGCAACTGGTCGAAAACCGAAAGGAAGTTGTCAACCGAGCTGGGATCGCTGCTGGTTGTAGATTTCGTGGCCCTCGCATATGAAACGCCACTACTAATCTTATTATTTTCTGCCAGCCTACTTGTGTTGGTTGGCTGGTTTGTAGGCACAGTGCTTACCTTTTTATTTTTTGGGTGCTCTTGGCAGCCTTGGTACTTTGCAGGATGATCTACTCTGCAGTTAAAGCATTTTACTGGCGAATGCTCTGGCCGTTTGCATTCTATTGTAAGGTGCCTGCCGACACACTTCAAACACGCCGGAATTGCCTTGCAATTTCTTTGGGAGTGGCTGAACTTTTGGCATCGGTAGCATTGTCCGACTTGATGCGAACGTCTTGAATCTTCCTGACCTCATAAATGAGGCTTGCTGTCACTCTCACTTGGACCAGGACAAGTGAGAGTGGCTTATTTTTGCGATTCATACGAGCAATCGATTTAATTTCGAAGCCCTTGTTCTTAAGGTCGTCTTTGATGTCCTTGATTTCTAGTAATTCTGGGACTCCTCGAAACATCACCCTCAGTGGTTTTTCTTTATTCGCTATATATGTGTGGTACGGGATTTTTTCTGCATCAGGTCATTTTTCTATAACAATGTGAGTCGATTAGCTGGGTTTTGATGCCATCATTTGTGTTTAACGCTTTAGTAAATTTAATGTTCCCTCTAGCTGCTATTTCCTCAAATTTGATCCACCTATCCTTCTGGCGAATGATGATAGGTGGAACTTTCCTCACTTTTTGGGCTGGTGCTTGGGCAGCAGCCTCATTCTCTGCGTTGGGGTTTTCCATTGCCTCTGGAATCTCCATAGCGACTGGGCTTTGGTTCTCGTCGTTTGTCAGGGGGACAGCGTTGCTTTTATCTACTTGGCTAGATTTCCTGGCACTGCCTTCATTTGACTTATCTGATTTTTTGCCACCGGATACCTTCTTCGGTGCCTGGGGTTTGGCTTTGGCAGGTACTTTAGCCTGCTTTTTTTGAGACTCGGTATGACACTCAGTATTGGCCGGGCGTTTTTGGGAATTGACGCCCTTTCTTCCTGGTTTGATTCATCGTCTGAAAAACTAATCCCATCGTCCATATCTTCCTCTACGTCAGAGGGGTCTTCATAGTACTCGGATCTTAACGGATGCGTATGTGCTAATTCTTGAAGAGAAATGCGATGCACTTCAATTATTATTATCTTGTTTACTACGAAGATTTAGGTAACTGTGACCGCTGTCACTGACAGAGCTTTAACATGTATACTCTGTGACTACCCATATGTCTAAAATTCACTCTGTTGTTTGATGTGTCCTCAATAATGTTCACCAGAGTCCTCAAATCCTCATCCTGTAGGTCAACCACTTCAGGGCTCATCTTCGAGTCTAAAATCTCCGGAACAAAATTTCGCGAACCAACGTTCGAACAGTGCATTCATTAATACTGTCATTGCCAAATGCTTGGTTAATTTTTCGGCCTGTTTCGGCAGCGCTTTGATTCAGTTTGAATTCGTAGAAAAAAATTGGCCAAAAATCGCTCTCGACGACACCATTATAGTAATGAGCTAAAAGTCTTGAGACTTTCGATTTGGTAATCAGACAATATGTATATACGTCACTGTTATGGTTCGTTGATACTGATTTTATTTCATTTATCGTACAGCCATATAGTCTAAAAGTATAATTTCTCTGTGAATTATTGAATATATCAGCACGGAATACAACGTATTAATGATATGGAATTCATATATTCCTAAAAATTTTATAAACAATATTCAATTTTGAATGAGAGAAGTGTGACACTACAAACTTGAACCCGGATCTTTTAAAAAACTCGAAAATTAGGATGACGTAAAAGAGTTCACAATGATTGAACACATCTGCTGCACTTAAGCCAATTGCGTTGGACAGGATTAACTAAATATTTCTGTACTGCTTGAAATAATAATTGTGTGATTTAGAGAAGAACTAGTGCAGTGTAGATATCTCCTCAAAATGCATGAAAGTGAAAACATTAGTTACAAGATTAACATCGTCAGAAATGGTAAAATATTGGGGTAGAAACAAGTAGACTGCCCTCCAAGATCTTTGAAGGGGATGTAAGCGGTTAATTTTGAGGGATTCAAAGCAAAAAATTGTATGATTCCCGGCCAAATTGTGCCTTCATCAATAGATGTTGAAGATAAAGTGGTAGATAATAAAAAAAATCTACTTTTGTATCAACTATTTTTGACATAATCAAAAAATTTCCTAGTGAAACGCAAAAAAACAACTTTTTATTTTTTGACTTTGCCTCCTACAAAAATGATTCGATTTACTTGAAATTTAGTCAGTAGAAAACTTTCAACTTTCCAAATAAGCTTTGGTTATTTTTTATGATTTTTTTTTCGAAAAATAGACCTCATTTTTAATTCAAAAATTGGAACCGTCAGAATATGATTCATTTATGGGAAAAAAGTTTTTGGCTTTCTACTACTCCATCTTGATAAAAATGGGGGGTTTCTTCCAAAGAAAGGAAGGAAGCAATCAATTTTGAAAGAAGTAACTTCAAACATAGATGTGTAGAACATGCAAAGAAGTAACTTTCAGATACAAACTGGAAGAAAAAGCCTTCTCGTTGTTTGGTTAAATGCGCGTCGAGAATAGTATTTCATTTCTGGTGATTGGGAAAAGTGCTTGTCTTTGGATTTCAAACAATTAGAAGCATCGAATCTTCAATTCCTAAATTTGCGATTTTCAACACTAATGTTCTGAATCAAACAAGGTGATAAACGTATTACTTTCTTAACAGTATATAAAATGAATCCAAATATGATACTAGTTCACAATAAAAATATCAGCATTTATTCCTAATACTCCTACAAATATATTGTTTTGATTAGTGCATTGATTAACGTATATAATAAATTACTACCTACATATCCAACCAACTGAATATTCGGTGAAATAATGACCTTGCCTTCATTGCGAAAGTCGCTTACGTCAGAAACTGACCAGGACATGGTTAAAGCAAAAAGTGTAACAGGTTATGTGCGCAAACTATAAGATCAAAATGGATATACTATGGAGTAAAAGCAAGAAATATACTGTAACACTAGCGTAGATAATTAGTAATGTATGATCACTAATTACTGGAACTAAACTCATATTGTTGTGTTTGAATTCTAGAACTTTCACTCGAGAGTTCGGTCGGTCTAACTTTCATGTAGCAGCTGTGTGATAAAACAGAAAAAATGAAAAAGTATGTTAGGTGTGAAGTATCAAATGGAATATTTTTCATATTTAAAGTCCCAGTCATTTGTTGTGTTTCATTTTGTTTATGCCAAACTACAAAATTTACAAAAATTTTATGAATTCACGGGGCCCTTTCTACTTTTCCATATTTATACACAAAAATGTGGGAAACTTCGAAAAATTTTATGTACTATTTAATGTACCAACATTTTTCCTCATCTGTTTTGTATAATTTCCGTACGCCACTGCAAGAGAAAGATTAAGGCAAAAACGTCAGTCATTTCTGAGAATTTAGTGCCTACAATTTTGGAATCAAAGTATAGTCACTGTCATCTGAATCATCATATGCAGAGATTTGGTATGTCAGAAGACAGTGTGTGTCGCCTCTGTTTGGAATATGATGAAACAGCAGATCATACAATTTGTGCCTGCCCCACCGTGGACCAAATCAGGTTTTCAGAGTCTGGTAGAACCACACTCTTATCATCTGACCTGAAAGATCACTCACCATACAAACTAATCGGCTTCGTCAAGAAGCTGGGTTTATTTGGTCGAGTTTGAATAGGTGTGAGCCACAATAAACCCTTGTGGGTTGCGGTGGAGGGTCGGATAGACCCACTCACTTCTGACCTAACCTTACCTACACCTGCTTGCAATATATTATTGGGGTCTTCATTGATATTTTTAAATACTTTTACTGAGTCGTGCGAATCAATCCGTTTCTCAAAATTTTTGGCAAACTTAATTTTTACCTTCATTGAAAAACGCAGAAGTAGTGTCACATTCCGTATAGGCATTTAAAAAAAGAATATGTTCTTAACAATTTGGTAATGATTTTTCTAAAAATTTCGACAGTTTTTTTCCCAATTGAAGTTATTGAAATTCATGCCACTTCGAAGTTTTTTTTTCGGAGGCGATAATGAGAGATCTTCACGAACCTTATTTTTATACATTCCAATATACTTTTTATTAATATATTTTTGTCGAATGAGCATAAATAAATTCAGTTTGTAGGTGAAGTAACAATCCATCTTGTCGTTCGGTTGAAGCAGCTTGTAAAGAGGTTACTCCTCTACAAATTTTTATAATTCCACCTAAATTTGAATTTATTTCGGAAGATGAACCCAGGTGTATACATATTATGCAGCAATTTTCGTCAGCCGTGCTGCTAGCCGTTGGTTTATCCATTGTTCGAAATCTAATAAAAAAACAATAATTAATTTATTGCATTCGATTCATTATTTTCATTTTTTTTTTTATTGAAACTGATCTTTAATTTTCGATTTATTTATCATTTAATTAATTCAATAATGAACTGTAGTTTTCAATCTAATCACCTGCCAAATCAAGCAATACAAAATAATTTGTAATAGTTCAATATAAAAACGTCGTCTTCAATACACCTTCCAGTACAAAAATATACAAGAATTTTTTACTAAAAAACCAAATTTTCACTGTTA
>WOGR01010344.1:0-10956 GCA_015342045.1 Leptinotarsa lineolata
CCCAGCACAGTGGCCCGGCGGGGAATCGAACCCCCGTCTTCCGCTTGAAAGGCGGATGTGCTAACCTCTACACTACCGAGACCACAGTGAACAGTGATTGCATTTTACAATCTACATAAATCCTAAATGTATCGACATATTGGCGGACCAAATGGAAATGGCTCCTAGCATATGGAGAAAATAAAAATAATTTAAATTAAAACAAAACTCAAATTCGGAAGTATTTACATGGAGTCTTACAAACAATAAATATTATTGACACAACATTCAATATGAAGACGCTACCTTTGATTATAGATCTTTCACAAGAAACAACTCAAAAACCTTCAAACACTTACAACCACTATTCACTTCAAACTGTTCTGGATTTTTTCCAACAACATTTCCATCCTGTCATTCATGATAGGTTGACCTCTCTTGGTCCTCCTCGAGAGCTTCTTAAACTTCTCCGCCTTCTCTTTACGGTACTTCTTTAGGGCCGCCTCTTTCTCAGCTTTCTTTCTGAGAAACTCCTCCACTTTTCTCTGCTTTTCATCCTTCAATCTTTGGAATTCTTGCTGGGCTCTTTCGAAAGGCTTCAGCTTTCTTCTGGGGGGTTTCTCGACGGGAGGGGACTCCTCTTGCACCATACCCGCATTGAGATTGTTCTCATTCTCTTCTAGTATTCTGCTTTCGTCGTCGGAATCCCTGTTGCGAGGATCGTTGTAGATTTTAGAAACATCTATTGCAGGGTCGTCGTCTTTTATTTGTTTGTAGTACTCTCGAACGACGACAGCTTTTCTTCTCTCTTCCCACTGATCGAGTTTGTATTTTTTACTGTATTTCTTGAGTCTGTACTTTTTTTTGTCGAATGGTTTCTTGGTGACTTCACTTCGACTTTCGGCTGAAGGGTCCTGTTCTTGCTGGTTTTTAGATGCCATGACGGGAACCTTCCGAAAGTTTTTGTTCCTTATTTCAGACCGCTTAACAGGCCTGATGAAAAATTTCCCGGAACCGCTGCTACCTGCGTCAGCATTGAAAAAGGCACCGCGATTGTTTTCATGTTTTATGGGCAGGGGTTTTCGTAAGTTTGCTTTTGTTTTTTCAGGAAAGGTATCTTTATTTTGCGGGCGCCATTTTGGAACAACTTGATTCCTTTCATTCTTAACCTTCTTACCCATTTCAACGAGACTGTCTACAATACAAGGACCTGAAAGGAATAGATGATTTTACTTCGAATTTTTGCTTTCAAGCAAAATTCCTGTCAATTCGTGTCTCATATGACCCATACACAGTTGGGAAGTACCAGTTTTGAATTAATGAAGTGATAATTCCTTTCCAAATCAAACAAGATATCAAGAGGTAGTCAAATATAATGTTTCAAATATTCTTCCCAACTAGATATGTCACACTATCCCTGAATCAACTGTAAATTTTGGAGCTATGTTTTCAATCACTTTGAAAAATGAAAACTTCAAATCAAAATATTTTCATCATATTAAAAATATGTATACAAATGCTATGATTATAAAAATGTCAACATTTACTGTATTCCAATTATTTTCATATCGAACAAAAAGCATCAAAATTCAATAACCTGAGCTTGTAACCAGACCTTGGGTGATGGTTGAAAAAAATCGGTTTTCATTTTCTATTTGTTAATCAACCGTCAGATGTCAGAGAGATAGTCTGAAATTTGAGTCATACATATCTAAGAATCATGCTAAATTTCATGCAGAAAATTGGCTGAAGTTATGTGGTCATTTTATCTTAGAAGTCTGCGAAAAACACAACTTGAAAAAATTAGTTGAAATTATACAAATTTGTGTTCTAATATTCAAAGTATCTAAGCCGTAACTCTTTCAATATATATTTTTTAATGTGAAGTTTATTTCATATACATAAGTAAATGAGGAAAGCAGAAACTTTGACTGTGGATTAGTTACTTTTACTTTGAACATTAACTTCGACTGTGAACAGTAATTCTAACGTTTACTGTGAAGAAGTTTATTTCATATACATAAGTAAATGAGGAAAGCAGTAACTTTGACTGTGGACAGTAGCTTTTACTACGAAGTAGTTACTTTTTCTTTGAACATTAACTTTGACTGTGAACAGTAACTCTTACTTTTACTGTGAAGAAGTTTATTTCATATACATAAGTAAATGAGGAAAGCAGTAACTTTGACTGTGAATCAGTTACTTTTACTTTGAACATTAACTTTCACTGTGAACAGTAACTTTACTGTGAAGTAGTTACTTTTACATTTAACATTGACTTTGACTGTGAACAGTAACTCTTACTTTTACTGTGAAGTTTATTTCATATACATAAGTAAATGAAGAAAGCAGTAACTTTGACTGTGAATCAGTTACTTTTACTTTGAACCAGTTACTTTTACTTTGAACATTAACTTTGAATGTGGACAGTAACTTTGAATGTGGCAGTAACTTTTACTGTGAAGTAGTTACTTTTACTTTGAACATTAACTTTCACTGTGAATAGTAACTTTTGATGTGAAGTAGTTACTTTTACTGTGAAGTAGTTACTTTTACTTTGAACATTAACTTTGACTGTGGACAGTAACTTTTACTGTAAAGAAGTTCATTTCATTTATAAATAAGTTAATGAGGGAAAACATCTTCATCTCTTAAATTATCAGATTATACAAATTATATCGAAAATCGAAGATGAATGCAATCCTAAATAGAGATATTCAATTTCGCAAAGGTCTTGACCTATCCTTGTTTTTGGGGAAGCATAAAAATTTACTAGTTTTTCTAGTAAATATCTCAATATACTTGTACTACAGTTGATCCAGGGATACCATGATTGGTCATATTGCTCACCAAAGACAAGTAAAACCACCTACTATTCAGGAAAAAACTCTTCTGAGTTTACATTTATGATTTTGTATAGTGTTTCTGAATGAATTTACTGTTATTCCAAAGTAGATCAAAGTTTTGACTTCATATTCGTTATCAGTGTGCACGTGAGTCTAATCACATTTTACAAATAAGGACAAATGTAGCAAACAAAAAATTTTTTTTCAATAATTGATTGGCTTGGACCAGAGGAATACTTCCAACAAACAAATTGGATATTGCATCATATTGAGATAACCCTGATGATAAAATTCTAAATTATATGATAAGGCCAAAACTCATCTTTTTTATCTTTTCCTGAGCCTGCCAAAAATTATCATTTTCATCAACAAGGTCAATGTTCCCAGTGGGTATAACAAAATTCATCATTTGACAAGAAATGTAAACAGCAGGAAGTTTGTTAATGTCCTTAATACTAACAAGGGGACTATAAGATCCATGACATTGTTTTTTCTAACAGTTATGTGGGAACAAAATGAAAATAATCACTGAAAGATACATTCATATTATACAACTCAAAATTAATCTAAAGGTGAAATTGATATGAAAGAAAAAATAACCAAGGCACAAAAACACCAGTATATGAGCAATAAATATGAATCAGCTATCCATCCAAAGTTCACGGTTTCAGAACAAGTAAATGCCATAAATGATTAATAAATCACGCACAAGTGGCACACATATGATTTTATTGTAGTTTAAAATGGAATCCTTACCTTCGGCAGCCACCCTCTGGGTTGTATATAGTTTTTAGGTGGAATCTTGAGTTTTTGGAGAGACAATTGTGTGAAAAACACGTCCGTCCTGTGTCAATCAATGGATATTAACAATTTTTCGCAACACTTATCGTAGATCATGCCTTTTACGATAGAAATTCCACGAAAATGCCCGTAACAAAAAACCTGTGTCAAATTTCGTTAACAATCTACGAAAGAAAAGGAGAGAGGATATGTCAGATAATACAATTATCGATTGAGAGTAGTGCAACGTCGCAACGTGACATCTACGGCGAATTGAGCGATTTGCCAACTTGAAAATTTATTATGAGTGGGCGACATCTACCTTTCACAATTCAAACGTCAAACTCTAGGAAATCATTAGAGAATCTTTGTTACGAATATTGAAACATTTGTGATTATATCTATTGCCCAGTGTGTGAAATGTAAAATACCTATGTTTGAGAAGATGTGTCGTGAATAGTTGAGACTTGAAACTAGCAGAAAAATGGAAAATTATTCTCAGAATTACTGAAACAATCAGTAAGACACTTCGATAAGAATGATTTCACTCAGAGTACATAAAATACTGTGTATTTATCTGTATATATTAATAATAATCTAACCGATCATATTCTAGATACCAAAGGTATGACGTTGAGATTACTGAATGAGATGGGTCATTTTATATAGGAAAATTCCTAGATTTGTCCTGTTCCTCATCATTGAATAATTATATATTCATTATAATATGTAACAGAAACGAATAAACTGACCTCTGTTCTACAATTAAATACGCAAAACACCTAGGAAATACTGTAGAGTTAATCTCACTTCAAAAAGAGAGGATTTCCATGAAGAACGGAGTAGACAAGGAGTATATACTTTTCCTTTTGTCAAATCCTCTACCTCACAGAAATATCATATGATTAACTTTAAAAACTGTTTCGCCTTCTACATCGGTCTGGTAACTTTCACATCTTTTTTATTTTCTAGGGTTCTGCACCGCAATCTGGTGGCAATATCAAATGAGAAGTATAGTTTGGTAACCAGTTATTCAGTGGTTTGGTCACAGATAGTGAAATGTATACTATACGTACTATACTATACTATTCGTAAGAGTTCACTGATCACAGATAAGATGTATTTTCTGCGGTTTGGTCATAGAGTGATTTGATAGATCACAAAATTGTAGTGTCAGATAATTCGGACAGTTGAGTTTTAAATTATATTATGTTGAAATTACACCATATATCAGTGAAATGTGTACTATACGTACGTATAGAGTTCACTGTCTTGTCTAAGGTTCACTTATCGACATAACCTTGGTTCACTGCCATATATCAAGGTTGTAATCCGGACAAGAAAAAGAAGCAGAAATCTTCTGGTTATGTTTTGAAAATGAAATGTATTTTTGTAACGTCTAAATATTTTTAGTTATGGAACTTCAGCCATAGAGAAAAGTATATTTACGATTGTACATTTCTCTTTTAAATGAAGAATGTCTGTTCAAACAGAAACAAATATAATAGTTCATCAGAATGTTGTGCTTGAACACACTGCAGACAATAAGAGCCCAGAAAATAGTAATTCTTCCTCCAAAAAACGGAGAGTTACTTCCAGTATGCTTTACCTCGATGAGGAACCTCTTTTTTCAGACTCCGAAGAAGAAAGAGATTATATGTTACGAATTTTCAACAAACACACAAGTACTCCGAAACCTCCCAGAAACCGTGAGACTGGAACCCAGTGTGACATTTCCATAGACAATTCTCTATTTGCATTAATCAAAACTTGTTCCATATTAAATCCTGGTAAGATCAAAAGATCCCTGGGAAAGCAAAATGAAAATCAAATCAAATGTTCATATAATTTTTGTCACTGTCAATTTTCAGATGTCCCAACTAGATTTCCAGTTTTTGAGAAATACTTAAACGAGCTTGTTCATGTTTGCAGAAAAATTCAAAGTGAAATGTCTCATGAATTTGATAAATGTCCTGACAAAAAGTCTGATGTTGACAAAATTTTTGTGAATCAACATGTCGGAAATACATGTCCATTAGCAAGTATAACGGTTAGTGCATGTTCTCCAGACTTTCTTCCATCAAGGTCAGTTCACATTCACATTGATAGTGATTAATAATAATAGTAGTAATCGAAATAGAAGCCGAAAAACAACATTCATGATTTAACACTAGTAGTGGATGAGAATTCTGTCGTTACCAAATATACTGTATATTGTTTTACTTGTTCAAAGGTACATTAAAACAGTAAGCACTATGATTAATAAAAGTATGATATATTTCACACCGGTTGACATTCATTGGCAATATACATGAGTGTAGTAGTGTAAAGAAATGTACCTTTTGAGTTGAAGCAAACATGGTTATTGTTTTTGAAGATGGATTTGTCCAGCACTTTATATTATTACTGCATTTTGATTGGACTTATATAAGATGAAGGAGATGGTTTTCTTCTTTTTAGCAGCGGTAATTGCCCACAGAATGAAAATCTGGTTTCAAGAAATGACTCTAGAGATAAATTGACTCCAAGTATACCCACAGTAGGCAAAGGGTTATCGCCAAAAAAAAGTGGAAAGAAGTTGAAGAAAAATGGAAAAAAGAGAAGAAACGATATAGATGAGAGTTTGATGAGACGGTCTTTGAGAGAGAAATTCAAACCAAAGAAAAAATACAAAAGTAAGTAAATGGTTGTACTTGGATGAGTATCAAGATCGGCTAATTGGAAAATAGTTCAATTTCTATTAGAGACCAGAAATGTTGCCTTTCATTTCAGAAGCTCTTCAAATTTATGACTGCTACGCTAGGTTTGACAGGATAAAAATTATAATTTTGAAGAAACTGAAATAAGGACAATTTCTGGTGCCTTTTCGAAAAGGGATTTTAAGTAAATTAATTTTCCGTTTTTTATTTTCACTTCATCACTTAATTCTGGATTGTGTTCATGAAGTTACTTCTACCAATGAGGCAGAGTATAATCACTGAATAGAAATAGAGACACATTGCCATCTTTAGGTTGAGTTAGGATTTACATTTTCCTTTCAATTGCGGATCATTACAAGGGTGTATTTTCGTTTATCTGTACTATAAAATGTACTAGAAAATACCATACTGCAGTAATCACTAATTATGTAATGTATATCATATATCGGGTGCTCGTACTCAGTAATAAATAACAACATAACCTCAAATTATAAATTATAATGAACCAGTGACGTCATAATATGGACTGGCTTTTGAAGAGATACCATAACTCCAACAGTTACAATAAGAAAAGATTCACGTCTTGGCATTTACGTCACTCAGACACGATGTTTAGTGTGTTGCATGTTTCCATTGTGGAAATTTTGGGATTTTTATTTGTTGAATGGTGCTGTGACGCAGTGGCCAAGACGTCGTGTGATCCGAATATATTTAAAAATGGCGTCATAGCCAGTCCATATTTCAAGAGGTAAATAATCATTTTTGACAAATTACAGCCGACTGTGTCTTTTTGAGTGGTGAACCTTCGAGAAAGAAGAATATCAATAAAAAATCAAGAACCAAACCCAAAGAAAGTATAACTTTGGACGGTCCTAGTACCAAACTGAAAAGAACTGAAAAATCGTCTGACAAGTTGCATGAATGTTTGACGAAAGGTGATGGTAATATCCTATCATTCAGATATTCCCAAGATATTCTTAAACTTCCTATTTCAGGTTGTAATTCGAGAAAACCCGACAATCTGAATTTATCTGAGAACGTGTCAAAATATTTGAACGATTCTACGGTACATTTCAAAATACCATTACCAAAAAATTTGATAAAACCATTAGCAAGGAACTGGATGAAGCCCAGTAAAAGTTTTATCAGCAAGTATTTTTTTCAATATCCATCACAACATAACGTAACAAATAGTTTCTTATTCGTGAAAAGCTTTATATAATTTTGTTTTCAGTTGAAGAAAATGAGAGGCCACAACCTCACTTTGCCTCTCTTCGGCAAGAAAAAGTGAGAAATCTTTATTCTCCTTCGAGGTGGCTAGATTCGGAAGAGTTTTTGAATTCTTTGCCCAGAGAAAATGAAAAATGATACCAGATTGTATTATTTATATTTCCCCTGCCTGATGTACCACATGTAGATAGTTTTGATATACATATTTTTTTGAGTAGAATCTTGTTTTATTTCAGTTATACCGTTTTCAAGACCTCTTTCACTTTTGCCTTTGGTATCGGTTTCAAAGAACACTTTATTATTCAGAGAATAACATGCCTCTCTTTGACTCTAGTACATGCTAAACTTCGACAGATAGTATATAAATATATACATATGCAATCTTGATAGTCTGGAACATCGAAAAAATGTTGGAGATTTGTTTCTCTTCTATTGATACTTTCACGGGAAGTGTTCTAGGGAGTTGGCACATTTGATTCCACCAAGAGCGGTGCATATCAGAAATACGCGACGGAGTGTAGCTGCTCATCGTTTTCAAGTTCAACTCAGCAAACCTCGAACTTCGCTCTTTAAAAACTCTTTCATTTGGAGAACTGCGTGCATGTGTGATAAACTTCCTGAGAACGTTTTTCCCAATGGATTTAATATCCAGCGCTCCAAATCCAAGGTGATTTACTGCTTTCGCACAGGCACCGCTCTTAGAGCGCCTCAAGGTTTATCCTGTAGTGCTTGTGTTTTTTCCTTAAAAAAATCCAGATGAGCATTTTTGTTATTTAAGAACTCTTATAGCAATAATATAGGCAAATATACAATGGAGGTGAGTAATGTGGAAACTTTTTGGTTTTGCATTCTCATGCATTCAATTTGCGAAAACGGGATTATGATTTTGACCTTTTCTACAGAAATGATTCAACCTCCTCCGGAATGAAAAGTATATACTACTGCATTATAACATGTATCTTCAAAATAAGTTATGGAATTGGCAGATACTTGATGAAAATCCATAACGTACTCAAGTAACACTTTGTGAGATTTTCACTGGATAGTTCGATAATTTAACTTGAGTTTAGCAATACTTTTACTACAGAGATTTTGTTGAAACAACAGAGGTTATACTTCGTTGAAATTTTATTACAAAATGTACTTTGTTTTCCTAGATTTTTGTGCCGCTCCCTTGCGGCAATGTAGGTAAATAAAAAAAGAATTTGAGACAAGTCTGATTGTCCTATAAGCCATAGACTCTTGATTGAAGAACTTCTCTGTGAAGATAGATAAATGAAAGAAGAAGATGTCAGTTGAAAATTGAATTTTCAAATCTTTAAAATACTGTTTGTTGATGTTGATGTCCTTGTGCGATGTCTTGAAGAGATAATATCCTAAACTTTTTAATTTGGAAACAGTTATCACTTGACACAGATCACACAGGTGTGTTTTTTACCAACAATTCTGATTCCTCTGTTATTGCCTTTTTCTTTATTCTTCAGAGCAATAGATGTTATCACAGGGTGAGAACCAAGATCAGATTGCTCAACATAAGTTATGACTTTGGATTTCTGTAATTCTGGAAACATTTTTGAGCAATATTCAATATTTTTTTCAGGATAATGGGAGATTTTGAAATAATTGAAACTGGCTTCAGCAGTGCTGATGAAACTATAAATTTTGGTACCAGAAGTATTGGACTTGGTAGTTTGTATGAAATCTCCACTGTTGGTTGCTTCAAATCTTATGAAGATGAAACTGTACGTTGAATCATTTATATTTATCATTTAACTTTCTTCTAATATTTAATCAATTTCAGGGAGTTCCTAGTGTGACAATAAATTGCCTGATAGAAAATGGCCAGATCGTCTTGGCAACAGACAAATCCTTGAAGATATTTGATGATACAAAACTATCCAATCTCTTATTTACAGCTGCGTTTGACTCAAGTATTGCTTCTATCACTGTATCTCCCGATAACAATTTGATGTTGATATGTTTGGAGAGCGGTGTTGTCAATGTTTTCCATGTGAAAGATGGAGGAGAGATTTTTTCAGTATTCACAAAGTGAGAGAAACCATTTTTTTCGATTGTAATCTTGCTCTTTTTTTTTACAGATGTCTTCCAACTATCACTGAGGCAAATACTACCTATATAGAGGGTTTTTTTGAAACTCAGTGCTTTAAGGTTACCACCTTCATAATAGTTGATGGTACTGGAGCAATATTCCGTGTTATTGTGAGCACAAAACCAGTTGACGAGATTGAAAATACTTTTGAAACAAGATTAGAGGAACTTTTCAGTTTGACCACTCATGTAACGTCAGCATCATTTAGTTATCCTATCCTAGTGACGAATGGTGCCGAATTTAGTGTAATTAACACTGAGACTCGATTAGTTTTATCTGACAACTCTCACGAAATCAAATCAATGTTTTCTCTTAGGGGGTAAGTTGCTTAGTTTTGTAGTATAAATATTGTGAAAGCAGTAAAGATTGAAATTTCACGAATTATATTATATTTTTTCAACACTTGAAAGATACAAGTTTTGCCTTAGAGGGATTATTCTTAGTTGATTTATGAATTATATAAGTGATATACAACAATATGTTTTGTCTAGAAAATCAAAAGAGTTCCATAAGAAAAATAAATTTTTGGGTACCACAAGAATCTATTCTTGGTTCTTCCCTTTTTCATTGCTATCAGTTATATAAATTATATGAATACTTCTAAAATATTGAATATTTCCACCTTTCACATTCTGAAAAATATAATAATTGTACTGGGAATATTTTGCAGGTGAAGGTCAATAAAAAACTGATTTCCTCCTAACCTTATAATTATTGATAGTTATTTAATGAGTTGTAAAAATTATTGAGGATGAAACACATCGAAATTATTCAAAAATAAAGTATCACCCCTCATATACAGGGTGTAACATAAGTACGTTAAAATATTCAAGTGACGTATTCCTGACACAATTTTAAGAAAAAAAGTCTATATGAACTTGTGTCCGAAAATGCTTCGTTTCGGAGATACAGGGTGTTGAAATTGAATTATTTTGTTCGTTTTTTAAAAATAACTCTTGCTAAAAATAAGTCATTTGCACGAAATTCGGTACCAGGGGTTTTTTTGACATGGCAAATCATAATTTCGTATTAATTTTCATGAAACATCTAGAGGCCGCTGCGTACGCTGTCATTATTTATTTCAAATTGCCCTAACTTTTTTGACAGTAAACTTTTGGTACTTTTCATGAGAAAACCTAATTCCCACACCTTTTCCAAGTAAAAAAGATACACCTCCTCCCCTGTATTTCAGTCCCATATACTCCCAACTCCATTGTCTCCATTTTTAGTTTGTAATCCCTATTCATGAATATTTAATATTTCTTGGAATAATGAAAACAGTATATTATAATATCCAGTTGTTGTTTCAAGT
>WOGR01010345.1:0-16213 GCA_015342045.1 Leptinotarsa lineolata
CTTTTCTCACGTTGCTTGGAAGAGTTTAACTCAATATTTTCTTGGGTTTTTGAAATCTTCATCTGATACAGACTTAATGGTAAGTCATCATCTAAGTCATTGTTGCTTTGGTAATCTTGTTCTACTTTTTCTTTCTCATATTCATACCCTAACTCAACTAGGTATATCATTTTCTGGTTTCTCATTTGAGTTCTGTTCATTTTCTACTATCTGATCAGTACCTTCAATATCTTCATCCCCAAAATTTTGGCAGTCACCTACTTCTTGTTCTGAATCCGAATCACATTCTAATAACTGCAAAAGTTCATCATCATCTTCAGTCGGTAATGAATCTTTTCGATGGCCAAAAATTTCTGAAAATAAAAAATTATTATTTCAGATGTTTTACAAGAAGGCATCTTCTTAGAGTACCAATATCCAACAAATTGGATTGGATTAAACCCAAGAATTCGACTTTGAGTCCGCACGTCCATTCTACTGGACATTGTACAAATAGACATCCTATAGAATAATTTATTTACTTTGGCAATGTTTTTGTGAAAAAATATTTAAAGGAGGTGTTGATATAGTATTTTATGCTAAATTATTTAAATAATAATTAAGACGAACTGAGAAATTGGTACTTACCATCATCCGTTGCACTCTCGAATGTCGCCATTACACTAATAGCAGACTGTCAGAGAGTCACACGTTCGGTACTAGATGGCGATAGTATATATGTCCAATGAGTTGTACAATAGGTTCATGAGTCGCTATTTCTAGGATTAGTTTAAAATGGATTAAAAACGATATGTCCAACTCAGTGGACGGTGGATTTCAGGAGGATGTACAGATATCAATAGAATAGAATTATCGATAGTAAAAAATATATATAAGAGTTTGAGAGATAACTATCGTTAGTGGCAATTTCAGTTACACAATCTAAAGTATCATCCAAATAAAAGTAAAACTTTTGAATACATGGGAAGATTAATACATACCTATATACTAGTGTGAAAAATTATTGGAACACATTAAATATATAACATAGTGTGTGGTTTCCTAATTGAAATATTAGAATCATCTACATTGAATTCAAGTTTTTTTCAACAAAAAATGAATAGTGAATAGTCTTAATTTTTTTTGAACAAGTGATTCATTCAGAAAGTACGATACTTCTCAGGAATAGTATTATACAGTTTCGGAGCCAGGTAAGTATATAACTGTTGGAAAATTGATTTTTGTGTCCGGGGAATATGATCATTTTTTCTGCGGGTGTTGTCTAAGTGGGTCGACAGAGCAAAATTTCTGCTCTTATGGTAGTGCATAACAATATTATAGTAGAAGAGTTGGCGAATATCAAAAACGTGTGCTTTGTTGAACAGAGTTACAGTTGAATAATGAGGCGGTTTCGACAATATTACTTTCAGGAATCTGTTTTGGATCACCTCAAGAGGACGAAGGTGCGTGTGGTAGGATCCTTCCCAACAAGCGATTCCGTAGCTCAAGTGACTCGCTACAAGTGTATGGTACAAAATTTTGAGGTTAGAGTTCGTTAATATTTTTACCACCACGGTGATAGCGAAATGCGTCAAGAGTAAAAAATTTATTTGAGGAAATTATTATATGGAAAGAATGTCAATTATTTATGGAAATGATCCAAATCTGTTTTACCTACTGAAATCAAAAGTAAACTTGCACAATATGCTAATACTCATCACTGACATAAATGTTAAATAAGAAAAAAACTGCTTAGAACAATATCATTTTGGAATGGCCGGTGAGATCTCCGGATTTAACGCCATTGGATTTTTTCTCTGAGGTTATTTTGAGACAATAGTTTATAAAACTCCCACACAGGACATTGAGGATCTAAGACACAGGATTACTGACACATGCAGACAAATTAATAACGAAACATTTACAAAACTGCGACAGGAATTCGAGAATAGATTGTACTTTTGCTTAGCACCAAGTCTGGTGAAACAGTGTCAAATGCCATTGACAGGTCAAAAAAAATTCTAATTACAAAATTATTGGCATCAACTTCGGGTAAATGTTATTGAGATAATAATATGCAGCGGTTTCAATGGAACGATCTTTCCTAAATCCATGTTGATTTTCACAGACTGAATAAATGATAACTGATTTGACAGACAGCTTCAACAAGGTGGCTGTTATCATCTGTTAAAGTTCTTATCGAGAGACTCCATATACTCGACTTTGGTTTGGCAGAATTATGGGTGATGAAAAATATTTCAAATCCTTATAATTTATATTATTCAAAGAGTTTTGCATATATTTGTTTGTTAGCCAGTTGTGTCAAGGGTCAATACCACATCCTCTCTTTTTGCAATCAAAAATTCGTGACGATATGCGGTATTTTCAAATCCTTCAACGCTGGTGCTACACCAATGCCGTCCAGTCTCCTTTAATTCATGGGAAAAAACCAGCAATACAACTTTCGTTTCCTTCAAATGAACACGTAAGAGAAATTCGACCGACTAGCTTGCTAATAAACAGGATGTAGAGATACAAATCGTACATTTAAATGGAATTCTTTCACAAAATCGACTTGTATGAAGTCTACCGAAACGATCTCGAACAAGTTACAGTCGTTATCGATGACTGTATATGTTGTCATAACATTATTGTTGGCAGGTCAACCCATAATTTGAATTCCAGTGCACAAACACCAGAAAATATGGGCATGCATATTTCCAAATTATTCGGTCCATACGGTTCAGAAACTTGTTGAAAACTGGGCTAAATCTGATACACGCTAGTCTCGCATCAATTGACTCCAAAGGATATAACTCTTCGCTTTGAACGTTTAGTACGCTGCAGTTGCATTCTTGAACGTAATATTTTTATAGATCCTAATAGCGGCACTAAGCCTCTTCACGATTTTAACGAGGAGAAAAACAACGGGAACACATTGGCGTGCCCAAAGAACGTGCATCGGGCATTTATATGCAAGTCGTGTGAGTGATGTAGATACGGAAGGCGACAGACAAATTGCTACCAGGTCAGTTTGCGCGAAAACAAAATTTCGTAACGAAAATCGCAAGCCACAACGTGGGATAAAATTCAAACTACACACATTTCTAGAAAGGTATTCCGCCTTCTGTATTGATTGCGTAATTGTTTTCTTAAAATGTCACCATATTCTGTCCTGAATGAATAAATCAGGTTATTCTAGTTGAAGTAGTCAACTGAGATTTTATATATTTTAGACCTCAACATACGTTTTTTTAGAGGACACAATTTTATTTTTTTGATATGTGGGGGGGTCAGTATAAGCTTAAGTTTAAGTTGTTTTCCGGCCACCATCTTGGAAAAAGAGGTGCAAAGGGTTTTCGCGCTGTATCTCTTAAACTAGCAACCCTGCAGAACATTTTATGGGACACTATTTGTAGCGAATCGAATTGTCTACAACTTCATCCTCATGATAATGAGGATGAAGTTGAAGCCAAAAATAACTGCAAATTTTTTAACAAATTTTCTTTTGGGCGTTATAACTTTTTCTGGTCATTTTACAATAGAGGGGTTTTCAACGAATAATTTCCACTACATTCTCATCAATTTATCTCTTTCTATGTTATTATTAATTTATTATCAGACCTTTTTCCCACTACCTATGAGGTAGAGTCTGGAGGCGCGTTTTTTCAAGTGGTATCCCCAGGAGGCCTAATCCACGGATAATTTCTAGGCGAGATAATATTGAGGATAAATTATATAATTGAAAAGTTGTTTTCCATTGTTTTTTTTTAAATTTCTTTGTTGGTCCAGGCTGCAGTTCAGGACTTAATTCAGTATCGGGGATGAATGTTTGCGGAATAACGGGAGTTACAATTATCATCATTGTGGGTAACTTCTCGAATTCATTTTCTCCGATTAATTTTAATATTTCCAGGTTTTACCAAACCAATTGAAGCACACTGCAGAGCATTTGAGGCCTGTTTCTCAGCAACTATACATATTTCCACAGTTTCTCTTGCATCTGCAGAATATTAATTTCAGAATGGTGTTGAAGGCCTGGAAGCTTGAATTGGTATCCAAATTTTTTCACGATTTTTCCAGCCCCAATCTCCAAGAGCACACTGTCGAGCTACGACTGAACCTGGTGATAAACTCTGAGACTGTGGAAATGGGCCACATCTTGTGTTGGAAAAAGCGATGATAAGTTAAATGTATTATTGGTTACTGTCTTGACGAATCGTTTGTGTCTCATGCTGTCCAGAGAATTATCTTCATTTCCACAATATGAAGAAACGAAAAAACGTTCTCCACCGACAGTAGGCAAAGATGGCTTGACTTTTTCACTGAAAAATAATGACGTTTCGCTAGTTAACTAGCGTATTCTATGAAAGCTATTTTCCGGGTTCCGTGGTCTGCAGGTTTTTATGCTTGACATTTCGCCTGCTGCTGCGGTAGACATTTTCAAAGGCAATGTGGTAGCGGTCCCAATACCCGAGCTGAGGCTCAGGTTATTGTTCCTGTTGTATCCAATGCAATACCTACCAGCGTATTTTTATGAGTATTCATGAACCCGGTTAAGTGTGGAGCGCTGTAAATTCCAGATAAATTAATCAAATCATGATGTCATTTCATTGTGAAATAATAAAAAAAAATTGTAAGGTCCAAAAGAAAATTTGTTCAAAAATTTTCGGTTATTTTTGTTTACAATTTTTTTATTTTCTATTTTACGATGAACAGTGGTAGGACAAAAGTTGATGATAATTTAATCTAATACAAATAGTGTTCCATAGAATTTTCTGCAGAGTTGCTAGTTCACGAAATATAGCGCGAAAACCTTTGTCAATATTTTTTCCAAGATGGTGGCCGGGGGAAAAGGATTGCGACCCCAAAAATTTCAGCTTATACTAATCCACCATACACATCAAAAAAATAAAATTTGGTCCTCTGAAAAACGCAGCCCTACGTGTAACTTTCCAATGGACTAAAAGTTTCCATTGGAAATAAGTTTTGTCAGTCGTAAACTGAGCCTTAACTAAATACTCGTTTCAACCACTCAACTTATAGCATACAAATAAAACTAATGAATAAATTTATAACTGTTAGAGTAGTTTAAACTAGAGCGCCCACCATAAATCTTACCAGTGGTGCTGGGCTGATGAACCACAAATGCGATTCACCATAGCCCCGGACGTTGAGTGCCGTGAGATAAAATCTACTCCAAAGGGTTTCTATGTGCAGAAACTAGAATCTCAATTCCATCCTCCCCCTCTCACTTCCGAGTGGTTCTCAATCTGCTGCTTAGCACTTCTGCAAGATTGACATCTGACCTCTTTCAGATCGGCAGCCTTCAGGTGCTTCAACTCCCTTATCTAATTATTCATTGACCCTGACTACTGTGTGCATAGTGTTCGCATGGAGGCCCCCGTACCTAGCCGGAGACGAGTGTTGTGTATCGCGAGCCTAATGTGTGTGTTTAGTACCGGGATTTGTGTGTATATCGCAACCGGATGGCGACTCTTGGATGTGCTCTCTGCCCTCTCGCTAAATCTAGCATGGTTTCTTATTAATGCATCCACGTACTGTGTGCTAAGGTCCAGGTACCGATATATGAATCTGTTGGGTATGTATTTGGGAGCGTTTTTTGCCGCCCGCAAGCAGGTGTTCATAAACGTTTGGATTTGGCGTCTGTATCTTTCTGCGCACTGGCCCCAGGCAGTGGAGGCATACAGGATGTACCTTCCTCCAGGTGAGCACTATCTCCAGGGTTAAAACTGATCTTCCAGAGGTTGGCCCACTTCTCTACGTCCGCTTGCTGTTGCATGTATGCTGTAACTAACGCGTGTTTGTTGCATCTCGCCAGTAAAGATGTGTCTACTGCATAGTAAGCCAAATGGTTGAAGTTGCTCTCTATCTTAGACACGTCTGCTGTATACAAACGAGAAGAGGTGTGGGAAAAGAGCTGCGCCTTGTAGGACCACTGCTTCCAGGTGTCGCCTGGTGGAGAGTTCTTGTCCTACTCTGCATCACCATCGTTGGTCTGCTAGAAAATAATTAGTCTTACTTTTTGGCTAAGAGTCCGTAATGCCGGATTTTATCGAACGCCTTGGAGACGTCTACGAATATCGCTCCGATGTGGTATCCAATCGCGTAGTATACCACCCTCAGGACTTGAAGTTTCGTAAAGTGTTCTGACCTGAAGCCAAACTGTTCATCCGGTAGGATTTTTGTTTGTTGATCTGGTCCTCGAGTCTTTTCAGTATGACGCGTTCTGCCATATTGCTCATCAGTGGGGTCGAGATTATCGTCCGATGATTGTCAAGAAATGTGGAGTTTTTGTTGGGCTTGGGGTTCATGATGACCGTGGTCTCCTTTAACTGGTAGGGAAATTGTTGCTGTCGGAGTATAGCGTTTATGATGTTCGTCATTGCCTGGGTAGGGCTTCAAGCGTTCGGTTTGGAATTTAACACAAATGCGTTGTTGAACTAGTTTCCAACAAGTTGCCTGGCAGTGAAAGACAGAAGACGAATCTTGATGACGTCTTTATGAGGGAAGATGTTATCAATCTATTATCAAGGAATACACCATGTAGGTAATTCACTGTGAAACATTTCTTATATCTAAAAGGAAGATGAAAAAAACAAATAATCCAGTTCATGGTATAGCACTACAAAAACAAATTACATCGGTACCTACTTATGATGCCTTCACATTCATGTCGCCTATGACAATGCGTAATCGTCGAATTCCTCAACGACATTGAATTAAGCAAAGCAGAGACGAATGGTAAATGAATCATATTCGTGAATATTCTGAGTCATATCTTAACGTGCGCGATGGTTAACCAAATGGTCAACATCCGTCTAATTCCGAACGCTATTTTTAAAAACGTTTGTAAACCGAGCGATTCCCAGAACTTTCAATCGGCCTTGATACCGCGTGTACTGTACTGAGAGTTATGAAAATATTATAGACTCCTAAAGATAACTCGTTGAAAAGCCAGAGACTGTTGATTTCGACGGTTCGGGTGCAAAATAAAGTAGTTCAGAGAATGTTGGTTCTATCTCGTCTTATTCTTTCATCAGTTTCTGTTCTGTTTGCTACGGGATTTACCTTTAGAGTTGGGGAAGATTCACGATATAACTTAGAGTGACATCCAAGGGCTAGCAAGGAATTGTTGTAGGTTATCGTCGGTGAGGGATGCTGGGTCAAAAAAATCAGTTCAGAGAGAAGGATATCTAATAATATCGAGGGTCACGTCACAGTCTCTAGCAAATATTAAGCAAGCTTAATAATCATAAAGTTGATTAAATATTGGGACTTGACATTTTCTTCAGTCTTCAAGCAAGTACCCTTATTGTCTTCTTCTGCATTTCAAAAATTTTCATCACATGGTAGGAATTACCCCAGAAAATAATGCCATAGCTGATGTGACAGTCAAACAGTGAAAAATACATGGTTTTAATAGTTTTAAAATTAGTTATTGTTTTCAATTGTAGTAAAATAAATAAGGAAGTAGATAGTTTCTTAACTAATTGATAAATATGTGTCTGTCAGTTTAGTCTGTGGTCCAGCACTAATCCAAGCAGTTTTACGCTTTTTGTTTCTTGATTAACAGTTGATTGGTTATTTACTGATATTTAATTTCAATTTGTTCGCTGCAAACCATTCATTCGCCTTGTTAGTAGCGCAATCCAGTGAAGCATCCAAGTTTACGTTGTCTTTCTCAGAAATAATAAACGTTGAGTCGTCTGCAAAGAGACCTGACCTATAAGGTGACATAAAGCAGCTGAGGTCATTAATATAAATGATAAAAAGAAGGGGGCCCAAAACCGAACCTTGGGGTACTCCATATTCAAACCATAACATAAGTTTCATGTCATAAGTTTCATTCTGTCTTCATTATTCCTTCTTGTGTCATTATGGCACCTATATTTTAAAATTTTTCCATTGTGCACTGGAGGAACTTGCTCCTGTCATAGAGGGTTTTTGTGTTAATGTATTTTTGTGTCTAATGAAGGATTTGTATTTTTATTATTAGTACGTATTATTGTTCCTTTTACATTTGCATTTCCGCACCTTCGCTTTCATAACTAGGTGTTATGATTTCCTTTTGTGATTCTTATACTGCTTTTCTCATTCTCACAATTAATTGTTGTATCAATTTCTACAACAGTGCTACAGAAAATGTGCAACAGTTGCATAGTTTTGGGAAATTGTCTGGTGTTTTCCAAAACAAGCACTCTCCTCATGTCGATCCATGTTTCACCAAGCATGTTAGCATTTTCAGAAGACAAATATTGTTTCAAGAAAACACAGCCCAGCGATTATTTTTCTCAGCCTTCTTCAGAAAGTCAGTCACCTTTTCCGTTCTCCTGTTTTCTTTCAGTACATTCGAAAGGCTCGAACGATATCAAATTTAAAAGCCGTTCTATTTTCATTGTAATTATCATTTACAGCAGAGAACAATACACCAGCACAAAATTGTACTTTCTCTTTTTATGTAAAGGTTATGTCGGTTCTGATCGATGCGTTTACCTTCACATTTCTGAAGGCTGTAATTCTAGATTCTTTCATTATAAACAGAAATATTTGAGATGGTATACTGGAATTCTCAATATCCAATAATAATAAAAAATGATTTTATTGAACTAATGAATATGATTCATCATAATGTAAAACAGTTATTGCAAAAGCTGAAGTTTGCATCTATTCGATGGGGAATGAGAGGGTAGCGCTTTTCCACTCAATCTATGAAAAAAAAAACTATCAGATTATACTGGAAATAATCGATAGTTTTCACATATAGTCAGTGGGCACACTGTCTATAAATCAAATCATCTGAAGGAACAATTTGTTCAGGCTAGTAAAGTAGGTTAATGGAGTGACACCTATTAAAAAACAACTACTCCCCTGGCTAATACCACGAAGTGCGTTGGATTATATCCGACAGGTGTCAGTGCAGGAACCTGCACTGTTGTTTTCTGACGCCCTTCGTGGTATTAGCCAGGGGAATAGTTGTTTTACGATAGGTGTGTCAGTCCATTAACCTATAGTGTAGGGAGTTGAGACTGGCCGGAACGAATTCTTCTTTCAAATGATTTAATCGATAGTGATTTGTAGAAGATCAATAGAAAATACATGCGAGTCGAAATGACTGTATTATTACAAATGATGTTAGTTTTATTCACATTGAAACATAAAGAATTGGAATCACACCAAAATTTGACTTTCTCTAAATCAGTTTCAATTATATTTCTCAGTCTGTATTATTTCCATGCCATAGTAATGTCGTATCATCTGCAAACATTGTAAACTTTGCTTGTATGTCGATATTAGATAGGTCATTCACATAGATAAGGAACAAAATGGGACCGAGCACTGATCCTTGTGGGACTCCACAGGTGATTTTCGAAAGACTAGAATTTTTGTTCTGCAGCTTTACCATTTGGATTCTATCTGAAAGATAAGATCGAAACCAATTAAGGGTTGTTCCTTTGATCCCATAAAGGAATAATTTTTCCAAAAGTAATCTGTAATCAACGCAATGAAAGGCCTTAGAAAAGTCGCAGAATACTGCAGCAGCCACTTTACCTTTATTGAGCTCTACATATAAATCTTCTAGGAAGACAAAGATAGCATCATTTGTACTTTTGAATCTTTGAAAACCAAACTGTGAGCTACTCAGTATATTGTGCGTCTCCAGAAATTTCAGCAACCTTTTTTTTACAAGCTTCTCTATCATTTTTGAGAAAGTAGATATTAGTAAAATAGGACGAAAATTGGATGGCTCTTCCAGTTCACCACCCTTGTGAATTGGAATCACTATAGCAGTTTTCAGCACATCCAGAAATACCCCAATTGAAAATGATACATTAGTTGACTCTGCCAGGGCAAAAAGGGCATGATCTCGCAGTTTTTCTAATAAATTGACTGATATTTCATCGATTCTATGCGTATTTTTATTTTTTAGTTCTCTAAATATTTCCTCAAGTTCTTCAATATTTGTATGATCTAAAATGAATTCTTCCGAAATTATTACTTTTCTCAGGTAGTCTAAAGGGTTTTTGTATTGATATGTTGAGTTTAAGTTTTTCTACTATTGTACAGTGATACACATTGAGGCTATCAGGCTATTACAACAAGAGCACTTTGGAAAATTGTTTTCTCTTGCATCAACAGATAAGCAACAGTCTATCAGATAGCGGAGTTTTACCCGAATTCAATGATAACGTTAAATTCTTAGTTACGTACAACCGTATGTCAGGCCTATCCTTTATTTTACTTTTTGACCGTTATGAAAATTTGAATGTTGCACCGATTTACCATCTGTACACCATCTGTGTTTAAATACGTTCAATTAATTTTGATTTCCCTATATCCTCATTTTTCATCTCAGGCGGTTTTGTTTGAACAGTATAACTGACTCGTGTGAGAATAGTTACAGCTAATTTAGATGTTCCTCATTATTATATTTTTTTATATTCAGTTTTTCTCATTTCCGAAGGTCTTAGTAGTTTCCGGTTCATATTCAACCATTTTACACATACGGGACACCAATGGAATATCTGATTCCATTGGTTGAATTTGATTAAAGGCAGACTACAATCTATTAATTTTTTCATCGGTCTGAAGGAAATCAGGGAAGTGATTTCCCAAAATGTCGTTGTGATAATATAATGAGTGATTTTTTGCTTGCAACACTGTTTTTGACAGATCACGAGTGAATCGTGTCTTGTGTCATTGTCAAACTTGTTCAGTTTGGTCTATAATTTACCCATGAATCGACTTACGAATGAACAACGCTTGCAAATTATTGAATTTTATTATCAAAATTCATGCTGGGTTGAGAAAGAGCATCGTGCACTTCTTCCAATTTATGGGCAGTTTCGTCGGCTTGCTGAGGGAGCTATTCGGAAGCTTGTGACTGAATTTCGAACCCAGTTTACATTATTGGACATTAAACCACCAACACGCATACGTAAAGTGAGGACCGAANTTATTGGACATTAAACCACCAACACGCATACGTAGAGTGAGGACCGAAGAAAATATTGCGGCTGTATCCGCCAGTGTTCGTGATGACCGTGAAATGTTGATTCGCCGCTTTTCGCAGCAATTGGGCTTCTGTTACTCCACTACGTGGAAAATTTTGCGAAAGGATTTGGGTGTAAAACCTTATAAGATGCAGCTGGTGCAAGAATTGAAGCCACACGACCCCCCACAACGTCTAACATTTGGTGAATGGGCGCTAGCAAAGTTGGAGGAAGATTCACATTTTTATCGAAAAATTATGTTCAGCGACGAGGCTCATTTCTGGTTGAATGGATACGTTAACAAGCAAAATTGCCGCATCTGGATTGAAGACCAACACAAGCATTGTAAGAGCTACCGATGCATCCCGGAAAAGTCACTGTGTGGGTAATGGGTCGATGTCATCATCGGGCCATACTTCTTCAAAGACCATAATGGCCGGAACGTTACTAACGTTCTTGTGGGGTCATGTTAAGGCTCATATCTACAGGGATAAACCAGCAACGACTGACGTTCTGGAAGCCAATATTGAAGCATGTATACGTGGAGAACCGGTCGATATGTTAGAGAGAGTGTGCTGAAATTGAACCTTGCGCATGGGCTATCTAAAGCGGAGCCGCGGACAATATTTGCGTGAAATAATCTTCAAACATTGAATTATATTGTTCGTTCTATCGATTCCAATAAAGATTTCATCAATTTTTTCAAATTTTTTGTGTTTTTTTGAAAATAAAATCCGATACCTCTTAAAAAACCACCCGTTACAATGTTTTAGTGCAATATTATTGCCATCTAGGCTTGATATGGTTTTCATATAATGTATTTTTCAATATTAGGTTATAGAATGGTCATCCGGAATGCCAATCCTATTTTAAATTTGAGATTTGAAGTGTTCCCACCTCCCGTAGAGGGATGGTGAAATTTAATACAAAACTCCTAAAATATGCCGCTATGATAAATAGATTTGAAGTGGTTTTTCTCTCTGTCATATTTCACGAAAGTGCTGAAATATTGAAATCCTTTTCAAATTCACAACCTGTATATTATTGCCGTCTTCAATACAGATATTGTGTCAGTAAGGATAAGTCACATTGATAAATTATTAAAAATCAGTTTTGCTTGTGTTCTTCTCTACATGTGTAATTATTATGATTACACGACTTTGAGAAGGTCATGACATTACATTCATCAAGGTAGAAAAACAATTCGATCGTGATATACCATCAGTAAATCCGAACAATATAATTTTGTTATTTCGAGTATCAATACTTTAGAAAAGTTTAAAATCTTTCGATATGATTCAGTAACTGAGGGTGATCATTATTACAAATAAAAACATCGGCAGGCCAAGGTTAGATCCTTAAGGTACAAGGTGCTATTTCAGTTAAAATTGACCTATCGCCGTGCAGCTCTTAAATAAGATGTATAAGTAACATTGAAGTTTTCCGAGAAAAATACCATGGTCGCCTTACTGAAAATTTGGCAAGTAATTCGAATAGCACATCCGCCTGTTCTTAATTTTGAATAATTATTAACATTGTCAGGGAAAAATAATTCGAATAATTTTGCTACAGCATTCGAAATATCTGAATTTTTGTAATATGTGATTAGTATATTTGAATTCAAAATACAATGCGGTCCATATGTATGGAATAAATTCATTTTTGGCGTTATTATGTAATATGTGAAAAACCTGAAACAGGTCGATTTTTATTCTTAAATTGACAATTTACAGTATGAAAAAATTATCTCCCGTCAGCACCCCTTCTGAATTATAAGCACCCCCTCGAAAATTTAAAATAGCAAAGGGGGTCGTGTGGCACCTTGTTGGAAAGGGATTTTAGTCCAAAGGACTAGAACAATCCCAGTTCTTTTGAGAAGAAACTTTCTCTAGTTCAAACTAAATTCATTGCAATAAAAATGATTTTTTTTTTCAAATCGACCTTTCAATTTGAGGGTTTCTAGTTATTTTGCTTCCAGTTACTCATTTTATCTTTAATTTTTTTAGGATAAAATAAGCACTACGGGAAAAACCTTGAAGCGCTCTAAGAGCCGTGCCTGTGCGAAAGTTGCAATTCATGTTGGATTCGAATCGCTGGAGAATGAATTCATTTGGAAAAACGAACTTTATTCCATGAACGCAGTTCTCCAAATGAAAGAGTTCTTAAACAGTGAAGTTCGAGGTGTACTTAGTTGACCATCAAAACGATGAGGAACCGCAGTCCCACGCGTGTTGGTTACTCCTGATTACTCCTACCCCAATTCGAAATAACTTCTAGATCCTCATTAAGATATGCAAACTTCTGCTGCCGGTAAAGATGTGCATCCGCAACTGATGTCCTGGTATCCAAATGGAATGACGAGACAAGTGGGCTGTCGTTAGCAAAGCAATATATTGGATTCTTGTTTTTTTTTTCAGTAAATCGTTTATATACAATAAAAAGAGGGGCTGGAGACAATATGTCTCCCTGGGGAACCCCAGCGTTGATGGTGATAGTATTTGAGAGATATCCATCAACGGCCACTTGCAGGGAACGTTCTTTCAGGAAACTTGGGAGCCATACACAAAAATGATCCGACAACCCATAGCATCGAAGTTTAGCCAGCAAACCCTCATGCCACATACGGTCAAAGGCCTTAGAAATATCAAGCTCAACAGCTCTTGAGTTTCCATGTTTCTCGATTGCGAATTTCTATTTGAAATATTCATTCTCTATTTTAGGAGTTACTTTGGCTTGTGAGGCAAGTTTTTTATTTCTAACGATACCTTAATGTATGCCAAGTGTGTCCGTTAATTCGATGTAGCAAACATTCTTCCGGCGATTTTCAGCATCACATAATCGAGACAAATAATAAAATGAAACATAATTCTGACCTGGTTCGTGCTACATACCCACACGGCACTACGAAGAAGTGTTGAATGTATTCAAATTTAGAATAACCGTTATCATATATTTTAATTGGAATTATTGTTGTTAGTGCGGGAAAATTGACCTCATTGGGATGAAATACGCGAATGCTTCATGGGTCAAGTTCACGAAATGGAATTTTGGAACTCTTTTTTCCTCTCCAGAAATTGGATCTCAATGAAATTTTCTAAGCGAAAATTTTTTTATACCACAAACTCACAATATTTTCTGTTCGTGATACAGAAGAAATTTTCTTAGAGGGGGGTCCCAAAAGTACCTGGCCTGACCTGGAGATGGCGGTAGTTGTTCAAAAAATATATATAATAAGATGAATGAAAAAACTTTTTTGTCTTTCCACTACGTTTATTTATTCTTACGACCGGTTTCGGGGTTTTGCCCATTATCAAGTAAAACTAACTAACTTTTTGGAGTTTGCACACGGAATATATGGGGTTACAGGTAGTCTGAGAGGCTAGGTGGTGATTGAATGGGGGTACCAACTATGAAATAATAGAAAATTACCGGGGTTGCCAATTTTTGACCATTCAATGTCCTAAAAAAAGTATGGTCCTATAACTTGTGTACCTATAATTCCTCCCCACACGCTAACAGACCATTCATTCTAGTGATCCAGAGTGCAGAAAAAATGAGGATTTCTATCACCATAATGATGAAAGTTGTGTCTGTTCACTGAGCCATTGTTATGAAAAGTAGATTTACCAGCAAGTAAAATGGAATCCATAATATATTCATCCCGACTAAACTTATCCAGAACCCACAGACAAAAGACGATTCGTCGATGGAAGACTAAATTATATAATTCCCGGTGCATAGGAATATGGTACGGGTGAAATTAGTATTTTTTTATCACCCTAGAAATGCTCCATCTGCTTATCCCTATATATTTCTTGATCTCACATTGATCCGTATGAGGATTTTCTATAATTGATCCCATAATAAGAAATTCATTTTTCCTATTTCCAGTGATAGGGTTGTGGTCCATTTGCCTTTTAATAAGCTACACTTTCAGTCCTACGAAATTCATGTAGCAATCGTTTAAAAACCAACTTGTTTGGATGATTCTTGTCTAGATATTTTTAGGTATACACCCTCGATGCCAAAAGGCATTTCTCTACACATTCACCAATCGCTAAAATCATATTTATCCGCTCTTGAATGGGAAATCTCTGGAGACCTGCTTGTTGCTTGTTTAGAGGTATATATTCCGGGTTTTTTATTGATTCATTAATTTCCATGGCTTCCAACAAATTCATTAGAAAATGAAATAACATTCCAGCAGGATGGTGCACCCCACATTTTGATGTTCGGGTGAGACAATTTTCCAATGCGTTGGATCGGCAGAAGGGGTCCATTGGAGTGGCCAGCTAGATCACCTGATGTCACACCGATGGACTTCTTTCTGTGGGGACACCTGAAGTCGAGAGTGTACTCTACTAAGCCTATACAAATCTAGAAGACCTGCCACAGAGAATTGTTCGGGAATTCCGATTGCTTGAATAGTGTACGGAACGCTTTCGAGAGTAGACTGTATTATTGTATGGAACTAGGTGGAGGTCATTTTGAACAATTTATTCGTTGATTTTACTTCCACTGATTAATTTCCTCATTAAAATGAACGACAGCGAATTTTCTGTTTTTTCTTAAATAAAACGTTCCACATTCAGTTTCTCGATAACGAATGAACCAATTTCGAAACAAATTACATAGGTAGTGGAGGGGCACAAGACCTTTCAAATGATTTATCACTCGCCCCCATGCCATTGAAAAAAATAGGGGGGGGGGCAGTTGCTGACCGTAGGGTGGTGAAGTTTCGGGTATGATTTTCGTATCAGAATTAGTCCCCTAGAAATAAAAATTGACGTGTTCTTTGAAATTTTCGATTACATGTCCGTTTCTGACTTACGGGGGATATCAAGTTTTCGTTGAAACGCCCTATATTCAGTCTTCTGTTCTATTTTGTTCACATTATATAAAGTATTTTAAGTTGGTTGCTGAGCAACATATTGCATGTTGCTATGTTGCATAGCAATATGCTATGCATGTTCCATAGCAGTATGCTATGCATGTTGCCATGCTGCACAGCAATATGCTATGCATGTTGCTATGTTGCATATCCAATAGTATAGCAATAAATTGAAGATCTTTTGTCGTCTTCAATATTTGTTATAACTTACTGTGGCTCGGAGTGTACGGATATAGGTTAGGTTAGGTCAGTAGTGAGTGGGTCTATTCGACCCTCCACCGCAACCCACAAGGGTTTATTGTGGCTCACACCTATTCAAACTCTACCA
>WOGR01010346.1:0-10955 GCA_015342045.1 Leptinotarsa lineolata
ACCGGGAAAAGTAGTATCCAAATAGTTTCTTACTTGTCTGGAGTAATGTGGTGGTGCTCCATCTTGTTGAAATACAATATCCATATCGAATTCATTATGATTCGCTTCGACGATTTCACTGATGAGAGAGTCAACATTAGTTTCCAGCATATTCAAATACAGTTCCCTTGTTGAATTTTGATCAATAAATAGAGGTTCTACAATAAGGTTTCCCAATATTCCTGCCCAAACGTTAAGTTTTTCTGGATATTGGGTATGTGTTTCTCGGAAAACGTAAGGATTGGTGTCACTCCAATAACGTAAATTTTGTCTGTGAACGTTACCGTTCAAAAATAATGTACATTCATTACTAAAATAAATTATATGGAGATAGGTAAAATGCTTTGCAGTGGTTTCCGTCATAATTTCGCAAAATTCTGTTCTTCGATCAGGGCCATCTTTAGTTAATTGGTGAACCATTTTGATTTTGTATAGATGATACCTATTCCTCTTCAAAAGTCTCCACACAGTAGAAGGAGACACCTAACAAACATACGCGATGGAATAAGTAGACTGTTCACTACTACCTACTCACCAATCATTTGCACTTGCTGTTCTTCCGGAATGGATGGATGACCTGAGGGTGGGGGCTTTTAGTTATGTACTCTACCGGTAGTTATGAATTTGATTTGGTTCCTTCAAATATTTTCTACAGATAGGACGATTCGGAAAACGTTCATTGAAAGTCTTTTCGGTCTCGTCAAAGTTACGCGTCGTATCGTAAATAAAAATCGCTTCAATTTTTTCTTCCAATAGACGAGAGTTGACCATTTTAGATATTGTTGACGTGGTGTCTTCCTACTAGTAAAACCGAAAACTAAATGAGAATATTCCAACTTAACAATGATGTTCATTGTCGTACTGACATTTTTGTCATTTTTATGAGCAAAATACAACTCAACAAACCTCATCGGGTTGTTGAAATTGCCATATGGCAGATAAAAGGGAATATTTCTAGAAATATTGATGATAATTTGTTTGTCTCCAGGAAATTATCAAGTTTTCCGCAATTTTTTTTAGTAGGTGAAGATATTGATTTCATATTCTAGGGTTGTGAAGTATATATTATTATTATTATGTGTCACAAGATTCCCCTTTCCAATTCATTTTTTCCCAGATTGCACCCAGTCGCCATCTTCAAAGTTCATTCTGTCAATTTCACTTCAAAATAAAGTATTCGTGCATTTATTTCATTATGCCAAATTTCAGTTTTTTGAGTTGACCCGTTCAAAAAATAAATCGAAATGACATTTTCTCGTAACTGACCAGACTTTTCGAAGATACTCATCATTTAGCATGACAGAAACTCCTACCAAATTTTCGTTGTACATCCCCATTTAGCGCCATAAAACCCTTCAGTTACGCTTCTGTCGGGATATAAACTTTCGAATGAACTCTTGAATGGGTATATTAAACCAATTCACCCCAGTATAAGTAATGAAATCAGTTAACATTAGAGGCAACAAATCGCAAATTCAAGTCATCACGACAATGTATTCCTCCTTCTCCGAATTTCTCCGGCTCGGCTTATATGTAGAAAAATTTACATACTTCAGTTCAGCCCCTCAAACATTGTGAATTCTCCAGTATTTTCGCTGAGCTTAGCGGTCTTTTCCATTCAAACAACACTGGAGTGCACTTAGAATTCTTTTTTTCCTCACTTTGCCTCGGGAATTTTTATTTGTAGCTACGCGCCAATTTTGGCTAATAGTTGGTAGTTTCGTGGCTTTCTGAACGTTTACTGGAAACGAGGTTTCGAGTTAGGGAGGACTTTTCCAGGGGGTTGCGGCCGTAGGACACGTTTACGTTCGAGTTTTCTCCTGAATGAGAGCACTTGGTGTTTGGGTTGAGGATAATAATGTTGCATTTCTACAAATTGAAAGTATTGAATTTTCTTTTGAATGTATACTACAAATAATTTCTATGAATTTGTGTGTTTAAATTAGGATATGGAACGATTAGCTTCTCAACCATATGGAACGATTGATGATGGTGGTGGTTTCAGTTTTATCATCTGTTCTTATAGTAAAGTTTACATGTGGTTGTGTTTTGTAGCTGCAATTGGCATTCAGTGATTGTACAATACTGTGTGCAGAGCTGTGATTCAATATTATTTCAGGAAACTGTTGATTAGTTGTCCAACTGCATGATGGCTTTCCAAATTTCTGCCCACGGGAATGTCGGTTTTTAAAATGGTTCAAACCACCTATAACTGATGAAAATGGTGATCCCATTGGCAGTCTCTTATCTTGCGTAAAGAATCAGCTCATGGAAGGAAGCAGAAAGAAAGAAGGGAAAGAATCTTTCAGATAATGCACTGGCCAACTCATCTACACGCGTATGGCCATCTGTCTTGTATAGTCTAGGATTGATGGCTAATTGTAATTATTTCTTTCATTTTCATCATGTGCCATTCAATATTTCTGAGATTCTTCTTATTTTCATCAAAAGATATTATTAAAGATTATAACGGAATTCATACGACTGTTCGCCAGCGCAACTTCCAGGATTCATGGAGTTTAAATGTTTTTCGCGCTATAAAGGAAGACCAAATTTTATGTTTATATCTTCATGATGAAGATTTGAATAGCGATAGATATTCGCATATAATTAGGAATGTGGTTGGTGAATGCATAAGGCATGTTTCTGAACAATACCGTTTCAAGTTATGGTGTCAGAGGGATAAAGCCCCTACACAAAGTAATGATACCGTTGCTGGGTTGTTGAATGAGATGTTCGAAGATCAGTGGCTTTGCTACAATGGGCCACTTAAATTTCCTCCTCGCTCTCCAGAACTGACGCCACTGGACTTCTTCATCTCAGGTTATATCAAAGAAAATGTTCATACGGATCCTCAGAGTGATAAAGAAAACATGAAACGAAGGGTTCTGAGAGCTTTTAACAATTTGATTCCTGACTCCATACAGAAAGCTACAAATAGTGGTAGGAAAAAAAAATATATTCTTGTTCAGAACAAAACGGCAATGTCTTGAACATCTGTTGAAATGAACCACAATACTATTTGATTTTAAAGAAATTCAGTTAAATCCTGAAATTAAAGTAAAATCTGACCTTAAAAAAATGAACAAACTAAAATTACTGTATTCGATATCAATAAACAAAAATATAATTCATCTTTCTGATAGTATTTTATTTCAATCCATCCATTTTCATGTTGAGTTACCATTTAACAACGACAGAGTTAATATTAGTTTATTTGTTTCCGAAGCCTTCTTGGTTTGGTATTGCTTCGAATGATTTACATTTCAAATATTTCCCAAAATCGAATATATCTTGCTTGAATTTTATATCTTTCTTTTCGTAGTATCTGAAAATAATAGAATAGTGTATGGTTTCCTTTTGAAAATATCGTTTCTCATCAGTTTTCTCGATGTTTTGTTTTAGGTGGAAATTTCGACCACCCTATAAATCATTTTCGAAAATTCTATGGACCTGTTCATGACTTGGTGCTTAAGGTGTGGATCTGTGAAATCTCACATTTTCAACTGTTATTGTCTATGAGTTATGATTTTTTCGGAGTGGTGCTGTAACTGTCAAATTTTTCAGAAAAAAATCAATATCTCGAAAACCAACAAATTTTTCAGGAAAAAATCAATATCTCGAAAACTAACAGATTTGGGTATAGGCATTGTTTCTTAAAGTGGGCCTAAAATATGCTGAGAAGTTAAAAAATATAATAAAATATAGGGTGTTCTATTTGAAAAAAGGAAATTGCCCTCAACTTCCAGCATAACAGAAAGAGACCGGAAGTTGAAAATATTTTGGTTGGGAAGAACATTTTGTAAACCCTGCTACCACAAAATTTCAAATTTTTATTCTGAATCGTTCTCCATATATTCCTAAGGAACGCTCGTCGTGAAAGACCCTGTATTTTTCTCATAAGTTCATAACCGCATCCAGAGAGGTCACTCTCAACAAAATAAAGAAATCAGTGATGTTTTGTACTGTTCATGTGACGTTTAAGGCGTATTTTTATTGCCCGATTGATGAAAACACAGCTACGAACGAGAACTTTATAAAATTGAACGCAACAACCAATATCTCATTACCAACTGGAAAAGAATAACAGTTATCACGTTCTCTTCTCGATTGTCGGAGAATTGAAAATTCAATTTTTCATTGGACGAGAACAGAATTGAACGCCAAAAATATCCTCTAAGTAATATTAGTCCAGTTAACTTATTCTCTGCCAAGCACCATCGATGTTGAAACAATTTTTGCGGAATTTCGAAAATTATGTTGACTATTATTGCAGAGATGGAGTTGATGGTTACCTGGAAAACAAGTATTTCAAGTGAATTTTACAAATACGTTTCGATTTGAGAAAAGTTATTCCAAAATAACTTGATTGTATCTACTCTGCATATATACAGATTATAATAAATCACACATCAACAACTTTTCCCATTAGCATCTTGTAATTTCCTATATGCAGGTACTGCATTTATCCAGAATCTATCCATTTAATGAAACAACTCCTTTTTTCAACGGTTTTGTTTAGCTTGTTCTGTTTGTTTGGGTCACATTTAGTAATTGAAGTTAGACCCCCTTCTTGTTGACAGATTGATCTGATATTTGGTAAACACATTCAGTTTTGATGACAATACAATTCAACGAATTCTTTATCATTGTAAATACAAGACGGCCGCAGCTACAAAAGGGTGGATTACAAATCATTTCACAACTACTTCAATATGAGTATCAAGGCTTGACTAGTAGAATAGTGGTTCACTTTGAAAAATTGAAAGAGATGCGAATTCAATATGGCCGCAGCTACAAAATGGCGGATTACATAATATTTTACAACTAGAACAATATGGATATCAAATGACAGGATTTGAAAATCCAATATTATTTATACAAAGAACTTTGACAATTCAGAATCAAGATACAAGCATAAATCTCCCGCCCAAGTCAAGATTTTGTATCGTGTAGTGGACTGTGTGGCTGAAAATTATACGTCGTTAGCGACATACTACCCAAGTTAAGGTAAAAGTTTGGAACTTGCCGAGAACTGTGTGGCATTAGGGTGGATAGTAACAAAATAAGAAACTAAATACTTGAAAATATAATAAGTACCTTTTTTTTTTAAGGTTTTTTTTTATTGGGCAACATCGACTGCTAGGGTCATTAGCTGCTACTTCTCAGCTGGAAACGTCAATTCTCAGTTATATTTTTTGGTACAAGTTACTTTGTTTTATGAAATTTAAATCATTTTTGATTTAGATCACATAATTCAATAAACTTCCTTGTAATATCTTAGGCCTATTCAGTGTATTTGTATTCTATTGCAGACGTTGCATACTTCTGGTCTATCGCCCCGTAATAGATATGATGTTGTGAGACGGGTGTGTCCTATTTCCAAGCGGGTTAGGATCAATTGACCACATTGTATCAAATTGCATAAGGAGTTCGTTTTGTCCACTTTGGATTCGACAGCTTGGAGGTTTCCATTATAACTATCCCCTTCTAATTTCCAGTTATGTTTAATCTTGATGTCCACTATTCTTCCGAGATCATTGGGTCGAATCGATATGTCATCTATCTTGGTTGTACCTACTTCTCAAAGGGCTGCATAATCATCTGCTTCATTTCCGGAGATTTCGACATGTCCCGGTGACCAAATAAACTATATATTTTTTCCATTTTCTGTTATCCAGTTGGTTAATACGATTATGTGTTGGACAAGTGGATCTTCTGAAAGAATGTTATTAAAAAAATTATAATGATGTAGATAAAGTACTGAAAGCTGAAATACAATTCGGAAGATCCTAGTTAGCAGTCATCACACCACTCTCCTCATTAATCTACGTCATCGATCAATAAAACCGTTCAATATAACAAAATACTCATTTTATTCACACTCAATAAACCACACCGTATGGATATACATACAAAGAACCTTCAATAATTTCAGATTTTGTGATCAGAAAACAGATCAAAAAACGTAAATTACAGTTTCTCAAAGTTATGGACGAATCATACAGATGCATTCAAGTCTGTGGTGGAGTGCTTTTTCTTCAAAATTGAAAGAAGATTCAGGAGAAATGAAATATTTTCCTTTTTTTCTGATTGATTCAGCCGTAACTTAATGAATATTCTTGGTAATTTCATAAAATAGACATGAACAATTTCATAAACTAGACAATATATTTTCCAAAACGTTTCTTCTATCGAAAAGTTGAATAACCAAAATCAAAATTATAGAGTTTTAACACATTCTGGACAAACTTCTGAAAAAGTGTTTCCAGTTTTGAATAAACGAGATATTAAAATTGCATAAAGAACTGGTAATACGTCGGGAAAGTTAGGTGAAAATAATAAAGATAAAACATTTCAATTCGAGAGATCAGGACTATCTAAATTGAAGTGTAGAACTTGTTCGGAGGTATATATTGGTCAAACTGGCAGAACATTTAGGAATCGTATTCAGGAACATCATATGAGCTATGTAAATGAGAAAACAAGTTCAATATATTCAAATCATCTTTTGGAGAAAAATCATATTTTTAACGAAGATTTAGAAATTTTTCTCATAATTAAACTCAAAAATTCAAACATTCTGATGAATGTCTAACTGGGATTACGTAAGGTATATGAATATTATAGTAAGAATGAACTGGTAGTACTTAATGAAAAAGCTACTGTGAAACTTGTCGTGATATATTTTTCGAAAATAAAGTTTGTGAAGATATGATCGTTAGGTGTAGTTAATGAAATTAATGATGGCTGTAACTGGATAATTCAAAGACAATATGAATATCACAAAGCTCTTGTCCCTAACCACATGGTATTTTGTTTTCTTTTAGTTTAAGACCAAAAAAAATAATAGGGGCTATAAATTGTATCTCTGTGAATAATCAGGTATAGAAAAAACCAACAGAGTTGTTGGGATTATCAGGGTGTAAAAATAAAGCATCCACATTCAAAATCATCTGCGTTTTCCCATCGTCGATCCTATTCCAGGTATTAATCCTCACAAAGCTTTCACAATACGCAAACAAGGCGATTGTCGTGGAATAAATAGAAGAAAATCCCACTTGTCTCCTATATCCTTAGAAAAAATGTCTGGCACTTTGATAAATTCGAAATAGAGTAGACAGCGCAATTCCTGCAATATAATCGGCAAACGAAAAAATAATTCAAAGTAGTTTGTTTCATTAGTGGAGCAGCACCATAACCAATATACTCTAGTCAAGATGTGCTTTTTTTTCGAACTTTTCTCAGCAGTCTCCAAAAATTATGTTTGAGGTGTCATTCGATTCGGAATAGTGTCTAGAAAGTTTTTGAAAACTGACGATTTTCGGAAATGAAAATTGCAAAAGTTATAAATAATTTAGTGAAAAAAAAATGGTTTTTTGGAAATACTTCAAAAACTAATTTAGATTTTTCAAATCGAAAAAATTATTCGAAACGGGGAAGAACTTTCCTATAGAAAAGTTACGACTCCCGGAATTGTAGGACCAATATTTATAATTTTCCCGGCGCGTAAGCCGTGCCTGTTTGGCCCATTTTTACAAAAAAATTTTTTTAGCATATAAAGTATATAAATTGAGGCATTAAAAAATTCAGGCATACACTCAAAAAATGAATGAACAATAATCTATCGGTAGAAAATTTTCATTGCAATTATTCGAATCATAACGCTATTGTTAATTAACAATTTTTCAACAATTGATGTGATATTTTTGAAACTATAAGTGTGGAATTTTTTCCTACCGTAGAGCTATGGTTATAACGGTTGAGAATTGATTTCCGTTCGAAATATACATTTACTGCATTTTTGAATGAAAAAGTTCTATGAATAATTGAAAGGAATTTTTTTTATCATTATCACTAATATGTTTTTCGTCAGAAGCTACATAAAAATATTTTTTTTCATTTTATGACTTATTGTTAAAAAAATTGTTATAAACAAATGCATCGTTCGCGACAAAATTGATTTTTTTCAATTTTGATTTTTGATAAAAATTATGATTCAAAAAATTAGCGTTTCTTGAAAAAAAATCAGCAATGCAAAAAGACGCATTTGTTATTCAACAATTTCTTTCACCATCTTCCATTAATATTGAGAAACCATTTTTGTAAATCAGTATTTATCTTGTTTTCCATTATTTGGAAAAAAACTTCATTTTTTTTATTTTTCTTTGTTTCTTGAATAAACAATTTGTTGTAGGCAAATGAATTTTTTCATTTCATTTCATTTTTTTGCAATTAGTGAATGAAAAACAATCATGTTTTTTTTAATTTTTCTTCACCAAATTTTATAATTTTTGCGCTCCATACCTCAATTATCATCATCTATTTCTTTATTATTCAAATTATTATATTCATTGAACTAATGGAGGAACAATAAAAAAGACTGGATATATTTTTTGAATAATGGATAAAAAATAAGTGTTGGGATTTTTCATTGTATCTCCATTAGTTTCATGAATATAATAATTTGAATGATGAAAAAATAGATAATGATAATTAAGTTATGGAGCACAAAAATTATAAAATTCGGTAGAAAACGGAAAAAAATAAATAAAAAAATTATTATTTTTCATTCACCAATTGCAAATAGAATAAAAAATGAAATGAAAAAATTCATTCGTTCATAACAAATTGTTTATTCAATAAACAATGAAAAATTTTGAAAATCGAAGTTTTTTTTTCCATATATTGAAAAACAAGATAAATAACGATATAGAAAAATGGTTTCTCAATAATAATGATAAGTGGTAAAAAAATTGTCAATCAATAAATGCGCTTTTTGCGTTGCAAATTTTTTTTAAGATTCCGAAATAAATTCAATTATGTTATATACAATCCGTTTGTTTATAACATATTCAAAAATATTCATTTTCATGAAGCTTCTGATAAAAAAATATATTAGTAATGATAATAATAAAAACTTCGATTATTCATTGAAGTTCATCGATATGCAGTTGATTTCCATCAAATAACTGGAAAATAACAATTTTCCAATATTTCGAACAGAAATCGATTCTTAATCGTTATAATCATAGCTCTACGGAAAAAAAATCTGCACTTATAATTTGAAAAATATCACACTTGCAATAGTGATCAAGTGATAAAAAATTGTTGATGAACAATAGCGTAATAAATGGAATAATAGCAATATAAAATTTTTACCAACAATTTATTGTTCATTTTTATTTTGAGTATATGGCTGAATTTTTTTTTCCTCAATTTATATACTTTATATGCTGAAATTTTTTTTGGGTAAAAATAGCCCAAACAGGCACGGCTTACGCGCGGCTAAACACTCGATTTCGAGCCCATTTTCCGGGCTCCAGGAAAATTATAAATATTGGTCCTACAGTTCCGGAAGTTTGAATTTTTTTTTATAGAAAATTCCTTTTATTTTTCGAATCTTTTTTCAGAATTCGAAAATCCCAAAAAGTTTTTGAGATATTTCCTAAAAACTAACAAATTTTTTGTTTTTCACTAAATTGTTCATAACTTTCGCAATTTTCATTTCCTAGAGTTATTCGTTTCCAGAAACTTTCTAGACGCTATTCCCAATCGAATGACACCTCAATCATAATTTTTGGAGACTGTTGAAAAAAATTCGAAAAAAGCACTTTTCGACTAGACTAATAAGAGTCCAAAGTAAGCTCATACAAGCAGTAACTATCGGTACATTGTTTATTATTATTGACGAATCATGGGAGTATATTTTTCGTAAAGCTATCAAAATACTGTTGAAAAACTGAATTTTGAAATTTATTTCATCAAAACATATGCAAATAAACTAACACTAATTGCCCCTTGAAATTGTAGAAGAGGAACTCAATTTCCATAGTGATTTTTGAAACATCAGTTGCTAATAGAATTCAAAAAATTTCTATGCTTTCAAAAGTTCCAGAGTTCATGAAATTTTCGTTGAAACAGATCAATTATTATGTCAAAAAATATTGAAACTCTGAACAAAACTGAAAAATATGGTATTTTTCATGACGAATATTTGAACACATTAGCAAATTGAGGCATACAATACCAGTTTGAAAATGAGAACCATTGCCTGCATATTTTGAAACTGTACGCGGCAATCAAATGAATGAAATCAGTGAATTGCAGAACTGACCTAAAAACAATTCATGAAGGTTGAAAGGCGTCTATTATATGATTTCTCCTCATTTGATGTATAAGATGGAGCAGAATAATGTTAAAGCCTTCCTTTCCGAAAATTTATGAAGAAACTCAATATTTTCATTCACCAGTATCGCTACAATACAACTCCACACATTTTTGCAGATGTCTGTCGACCGAAAACGACTACCTACTTCCTGTCCAGGAAAATTTTGAGTACATAGGATGTTTCCCGCTTGAGGCTTTTTCCACGAGATGAAGTTCTCTTAGACGAAGATTTCATATACATTGCATTTCTTTAATGTCCGCCCCTTTTATTTTTTGCACGGTTCAACTCAAAACATTGAAATTTGGGATAATGAAATTAATGCATGAATACTTTATTTTGAAGTGGAATTGATACATGACACTTCCAAGATGGCGACTGGGCGCCATCTGGAAAAAAATTGAATAGAAAGGGGGGTTTTGTGACAAATCATTTTGAAGCTCCTGACGAATATTTTACAACCCCAGAATATGAAGTCAATGTCTGTACCTACTACAAAATGGCGGAACATTTAATAATTTCCTAAATACATTGACATTTAACTACATGAGGTGATAAATTTGAGGTCAGTTCAGAAGATGCTCGAAATAGTTGCCCTGAACTTATGGATATGTGAACAGCCAATCCGATATTTGGCGTCGAACATTTTCAAACACAGTAACGTCAATATCTCTACAAATATTTATTATTCTCTGCCGTATATTCAATATTGAAGCAGGTTCAGTTTCGTACACCTTTTGCTTCAAAT
>WOGR01010347.1:0-10955 GCA_015342045.1 Leptinotarsa lineolata
TCTGACTCCATTTTACAATCTATTTGACTCTGTAATATAGTTCTTGGAAAACAAAGACAAAGAATTGTGCACGACAACCTCATAACTTCAAAGAATGATATTGAGTACTTGACAGACCTGTATAAATTGTTTAATGATGTCAATCTCCAACTTCAAGGTGACGACTTGAATTTGATTAAAAGAAAAAATGTCATTGCTGCTTTTGTAGCCAAGTTGCTCTTATACAAGAATAATATCGGCAGACGTGAGTTTCGCAATTTCCCTAATTTGTCAGCAGCCAACATTTGGAGTACCTCCACAGTGATTTCGCAGAACGATTCCAGGACATTTTGAAATTGGAAATACCGGACTGGATGTTGGATCCTTTTTCAAATGTCAACACAGCAGGATCATCCCAGCTGGAAGAAGAACTCATAGAACTGATAACAAACGAGGAAATGAAATTAAATTTAAAAATTGATACCAAAAGATTTGGCTACAAAAGCCAAACCCGCAATTGTACCCTGGATTGTGGTCCACCGTTCAACGATTTTTGATAGCATTCCCATCATCGTATTAGTGTGAACGTGGATTTAGTGCTGTGGCAACGTTGCTAACTAAAAAAAAAATCGGTTGCAGATTACCGAACGCGGTGACTCACGGCTGTTTTTGAGTAAATTCGAGCCTGATATCAACAAACTTGTCAAAAGTGGGCGGTAGATAAAACAAGTTTGAGAACCTCTGCTATAACAATGATGAAGGGATATCATAATGAATTGGGGGGGTTTGACTGATTTTTTAATAGTATTTCATTTATGAGGTGGATATTGGAGATGTTTTTCACTGGTTCCTGCGAGTTTTTGATTATGAGAATTGGGTGTAGATTTCGATAATAGTTACTGTTGTATTTGAGTATAAATTTGAACTTACTACAAATTTCTTCAAAGGGACTAGATTAGCAGGAGGTAGTCTGCAGAATGGCTCTCTAACACGTCTATTCTGGAGCATGAGGAGAATGAACCACATGTAATCGCTTCGTATGACCATTTGGTCGATGTTTTTGTCCATCTCCAATAGCTTATCGAACCACAGCTCAATAATTTTTCTTTCTGAAAAATTCATCTCTTCCAGTGTCTCAATTTCATCTATGTTGCAATGATTGAATCCAAAACTTACCGTTTGCAGATAAAAGCTGCTGCAACGTCTTGGCTAGCTTGTGGTTGTACATGAAGTGCTCGTTTAAAGCTTTCATTGGATTTGCCATGATGAAAATGCCGCACGAAAATTAGGAAAAAATGTTTGAAGGTGTCATTGTGACAGACATAAGTCTGACATGAAGATTTGACAGCATTCATATAGAGTTGTCTGGTATCAATGATTCATGATTTTCAACATTTCCATAGTTACATCTCTGTTAGAAACTGAACCTTTAAATGTCATAGAATATGTAGCTGAGGTCAAATAGAATTTGTATATCAGGAAACAACTTTTTAGCTTTCGACTTTTCCATCTTTATAGAAAAAATGTGAGAAAACTGTTGTAACAAGTTTTCTCTTTATCTACAAAGGTGTAAAGGTGTTTTGTGAAAGCTAAATTGGCTTTGCTACTTTATTACGATAGTGAATGATTTTTCCTATGTTTCTATTCTCATTTCACTCCTGGATTACTTTATTGCAATTATAGAAGATGCTACTGAAGATCTATTATCGCTCCTTTTCTAACTAACATTTGTAGTAATATACGATATCAAAGTAGTTGATTACGATAAAAAATAATGATCAAAGCATTTTAGCAACTTTGTTATTAGATTGTTGTTAGTAGATGGTAGATGATAGTCCCACCCGGCATCGCCCGGTGAGATACCATCGCAAAGGCTTAGGTAGCGTGAAGTTACTTTCGGGCTAACGATGCTGTGCCGCTGTTTCCGGTTTCAATAAAATTTCTGATGGAATAAAGGTTTTACACAAAAATCATGTTATTATCATTTGATATTCATCTTAGGACCAGAGTTTCAATCAGTAAGTTTAACCTAATATAATATACATCGTGACTATACTAGCAGTGTTCTCTTCATCACATTGTTTATAGTCCTCTGTCACTGAATGCGGAGATATAACAAATTATTCCCTCATTTGGTACAGGCTGATTGCTGAAGAATTGAGCTGGGGCATAATTTCCGAATTGCACTTTCTTTTCATCTCCAGCTTTGTCGAATAATGGCATATTGTCATCATTTGCTACCAATACTTCTTCATATACCTTCGAAGACTAAAAAAGAAATGAAAGAAATTGAGTTCGGAAAGAAGACGTCTAAAATTTAAATACTCATCTGTTAACATATATTTTTGATATTTTTTTGTTTTTAAGACAAAGGCTTCCATTAAATGAAATAATATATAAGACTGAATAGAATGAGAATCAAATTTATCTTCGATAATATACGGAAAGGTGAAAATTATGAAATATCACAATCAAAATCACATTTTCCGTAAATCAGATACACAAAATACACTTACAACAATATCTCTTAATGCCCCAATATCTGGTGGAGGCATCGAATTGAAAGGTTCTCGGACTTTCTGGCACTGCAGCATGAGAAGAATAAACCACATGTATTCGTTCCTTATTTCTTTGTCAGCCATAGTTTTATTCATCTCCAAAAGTTTGTTGAACCAGGTCTGCATCATTTTACGTTCTGTTGAATGAAAATGATAGGTGAAAAAAGCTAAAGTAGTACCTGCTCAAGCAGAAGATGTCATTAATGACTCGAATGAAGAGCAGGTAGAATTAGAAACTCAATATTGAATATTCTTTCGCATAGAGCCTCGAGGAACCTTTGTAAACCTCTCAATGTCACTTGCTGTATCAACTTGCTAACAAGTATTTACTGTTTATTTCTAAAAGATTAATGATGCTTACCATTAGGGGGAAGCAGCTGGACCAGTGCCTTTGCCAGCATGCTGTTGTAGAAGAAATTCTCATCTAGAGGATTTGCCATTTTCACTGAAATTTTGATTTGAAATACTTCAATCTTGAGATGACACTTGACACAAGTAAACAATAGTAGTATCTTCATAGACAAAACGGCGCTGTAGTAAAAAATGCCTATGCCGTCAGTAGGAAAAGTGGAATTCGTGGAAACGTGAAAGCAATAACTCAAGTGGGAGGAATGTGGGAGGAAATTTTTGTACAGTTTTTATGAATTTGGATATCAATCACTACTGGAGTCATTCCTAACCGAACGCCGTTCAAAAATATGAACCAGTAAAAAAGGCGAAAGTTTTCATTTTCTGAAAAGTCGCCGTTGACAGTGATGGCCTGGTCAACGTCGTTCTCATTGAGATATGAAACGATGACGCTGTCAGCCCAAAATCCAAACCAAACAGTGTCTTTTTCGGGATACATTGAAAAGAGTTATCAAGTGTTGTATTTGGAGTAGAAAAATTCAATCAATATGTGCATGGAAAAGAAATAACGATTGAAACAGATCATAAACCTCTCGACATTATTCTTAAAAAAGAAATTGGTAGTGTCACAAGTACATTACAGAGGATGCTGCTGAACTTCAAAATTTCGTACATTCTACTGCCAAAAATTTGTCGACTACAGAAAAGAGGAAACTGGATTTCCAAAAACTGACCAATGAAGATCCTGTTCTGCAATAGGTGATATTTTATTACAAAAATGGATGGTCGCATTACAGACATGACGTCAAGGACCTGCTGGTTCGTACTGGAGCATGAAGGAATCAATATCAGTGGCGGACAATCTTTTGTTTGTTGATCAGAAATTAGTGGTACCTTCGAATATGAGAACTAAAATGTTGAAGGATTCAAATGAAGGGCATGTGAGAATGAAAAAAATGAAAATGAGAGCAAAGCAATGTATGTTTTGGCCAGGAATAACAAGGAGCATTGAAGATGAAGTGGTGGGTTGTGCTATTTGTAACAAATTTCGAAATGAAAATAGAAAAGAAACACTCATTTTACAGAAAGTTCCTAATAGAGCTTGGAAGGTTGCAACTGATATATTAAATATTTAGAAATTCGAAATGGGACGTTCATATAAAATATACTGTTGAATACTGTATAGATTTCGACTACTCAAAACATGTTTACCAACGAAAGAAGTAGAAAAACTATCCCGCCTTAGTGGAACGTCACCTGAGATACGGTATTACAGCGTGGGGCTCAGCGTTGCAGGTATATTCAAATCCATTAGGGATTATTCAGAGGAGATTTTTAAAACTAATCTATTCGAAAAATGGACGCTTTTCAACAGACCGACTATATAAGGAATGTTCTGTTATGGATCTCCGACAGCTACACTATTGCTGTACAAATGTAAAATATCACTTCAGTAAAAATAAAGCACTAGTCCGAAATCACAGATATAGCACTCGAAATCGTGAAAAACTGACTTACCCAGTTATCGTGAAAAAATCAATATCACAAAGTACATACTCTATATCTGCTGCAAAATTTAATAATACAACACCGGAACCGATAAAAAATATATTTCATTAGTCATTGTTCAAAGAATAATTGAAAAAATTCATATTAGAAAATGATAGAAACTTCGTATTGAATCTTCTAGATTCCTATACAAATATTTACTCATTTTGGTTTTATCTATTCATCTTCAATACTTGATAGTGTTATTTCTCCTGCAATATAATATCATCATGGCATCACCTATACTGTTAATCTCAACTATTTCATTTCAATCTTTATTATATTATTATTAACTATTTTATTATATTTTGAATCATCATTTAAATTTTTCGTAATGCAATATTATTTCCTTTTATTGTTTTATTTTTTGTATTTTGTATTAATTCTATTACGTTATACTTATTAATTGTTTCCATAACAAGTGCAGTAGCACTTATCGTCTAGCCACTTTATTCAACTTGTTCCCTTAAAGAAATGTACTCTTACTCTTGTGTATAAAGTTATTATTATTATTATATTAAATGGGTAGTAATATTTTGTTTGAGTAGGCCAATTCAACATTTGCAAAACATTTTTTGGCAGAGTTCAATCACTCTATGATATTTTACATCTGGAAAGCTTTGAAACTTAACACAACATTTTGAAATGCTTGAAAATAAGTAGATCAAAATGTCAAAATATTTATAACATCTACCTGATTGTTAGATGAAATTAATTGATGTTCCTCTGGAAATTTTGTTACATTTGTTTTTCAAAGTCTATTGGAAAATTCATCAATGAGCGTTTCTGAGTATATCTTCAGAATTTACCGAATTCAAAATATGTTCTCAAACAAATGATAACTAACTTAATTCTTCAAAAATATATAGTTTGTAATGAAAAAACATGGAATCGATACTTTGAAACATACAAAAAATGTAGTATTCTACTCGGGAGAATTGGTCATTATTCGCTCGAATGTTTCACGACAAACTTCATTCTCATAAGTAATGAAATTTTACTACAACATTCGTTCTCATGAGTAATGACCAAATTTCTCGTCCGTTGAATAATATGGTACACCTAATATAGTATCTTCCAACAAAGACTTCCGAACTTTAACAATTGATAACGGCCATTATGTTGAAGCTACACCTGTCAAATTTGTTGTCATTTATTCAGTCTCTATTTTGCCAAATCACCGTGGATGGATATAGCAACAACACGTGCAAATAATAAAATTGTTTTATCAAAATGGGTGTTCTATGCGGTCAACGTATCGTGCGCCATTTTAGGGCAGTGTTTTTTAGGATTTCTATCATGGAAACTACTGTGTGGCAACTATTTAGACAATCCAGAATGATCTTCGTGAAAAGGGCATGTTGCGATGAATAAAATAGGATTTTTGAAATACTCCCAAGGTTCAAAACCACCAAGTGATCATCTTCAAGTGAGTTAAATCTTCCTCTTCAAGATGATCACTTGGTGATCGAAACACGTGTCGAGGTGTTAAAAATAACGGTTTGGTGTAGGGATAAAACTCCAGTAAGATTCATTACTACACCAAAAGTTCCAAAACAGTGCATCATATCCCAAGATTTGAAAAATCAGCCTCATCGCTCCATATAATTTATGGCATTCTTATAATATACTTGAGAATATTTGACAAATAGCATTTCAACAAAAGTTTCAAGGCAACTTGATTACTCATAATAATCATGTTTTATCGAATCAAACAATTTTTTCCAACCGCATTGATATGACGCTCCAGTATTATCTGTTCTATACACAAACGGCTTCAATGTTATCATTATAGCAGACATAGTTTTGATTCACAAACTAAATACGGCTGGTAGAATGACTTTAAGATGGAAATTATCGTTTTATAAAACAATACCAAATAGCTCAGTGGTGTCAAGTGAGTGTTATATTTGATAATCACGGGTTTCACGAGTTCAAATCCCAGTACAATTTTTTTACTGTAAGTAACAAAATATTGTCATTCGTATAAGTAAGAAAATTTGGTGGTATAGTATTTCTAGAACCTTCTGTAGATGGCATCCAAATGAGAGCTTTAAATTTGGTAATCATTTTCAGCACTTATAATTGAATTTCTATAAGAAATCAAAAACCGACCTGCGTCCTTGTCTCCGTAATTCAAGAATTAGTCATTCCACCTAAGCAAGTGTACCGCTTCCTTGCTCAAGATCAAGAAACGAGTAAGGTAATGTTACAAAATAAAGAACACGCAATGAAACACAATGGTTTGTTCAATAATCCGTAAATCTGAAATGGATCGTAATATAAAATGAATGAAAAAACAATGTATAGGAAATGAATCAAGCTTTAATTATGGATGGTTTGGAGTGTCATTCAAAACATATTGGGTGTCTTGAACTTATATGAAGAAACATAATTTTGTTTTTCCTCGTATAACGTGTATGAATCGGGCCTTATTAGGAAATCTGTGTGGTGTCAATTGATCTGGGATAAAAAATATCAAAACCGGGTTGAAAATTAAAAAGTTATAGAAGATCCAAATTTGTCAACATTTCAGAGTGGCAGTTTTTTATGTACCTCAGTGTTTTATATTCGAAGGGGATGAAATACTCTGAACTAACTATATACTCACACAAAGCGAAACAATATTTAACATTACTCTGCTAACGAGACGAGACTAACAAATGTCAATTTTTTCAATCGAGAGTTTGAAGTCGCCATGGGAAATCGAATTCGTAGCGAATGTACATGAAACATAATTCATTAACACCGAGTGTAAATAGTCGGTTTACCACTTATCGCAGTTGAAACAATCACTATTTATTGGCATTTTGCGCCAACGTTCATGATGATATGTAACGTTGTTTTCGATCTACTCTCCGTTATGTCCCAGCAGCAGTATCATAACATTTCTGGTCGAAAATTTATAGTTTAATCATCCACGGAAATATTGATGTTGAATAATAAATGATCATTTTCCCAGACATTTTCCATTATAAGTCCCGAGCTATAAGTATGTATATAAATTTTTTGTTACTCAGAAGATAACCAGATATATATAAACATTGAATTACACGAAAGAAGAAGTTCTTTCGAAACAATGTGAACACTGAATTATACAAAAAACACTTTTTTCTATTCAGTTTGTATTCCAAACATTCGTTATAGATTTAAGTCAGATATCATTCACAGGATTTCACTAAATGAAAAAGTAAAAAAAATTCACTTACATGGAACTCAGCCATCCTTACTGGTAGAAACCGATGTTTCGCTAAGACATTTGCCTTAGGGCTCTTCAGTACCAATCTGGAGCTCCCATCTCTCAAACCCCTCCAAATAGTACTTGGCTTTTTATCTGCAAAATAATTGTTCACGAAAGTGATTGCCCCTTCATTCGACGAAAATCTGTCCTCCGAGCACAATTTCTAGATGAGGGAAAAAAAGTCACTTGGGGTAGGTATGGTGAGTAAAGTGGATGGTCAAGCAGTGATTCGTGGAGTTTTGATATAGAAACCGCTGAATTGTGAGACGGTTCGTTGTCTGGGTGAAACAGAATTCTCTTTTTCTGCAAATGTTACCCTATTTCTGCAAGTTCTACTTCCAGCTTATCAAGTAATAATGCGTAGTATGCTTGGTTTTTCTTTTTTGAAGATAGTGGATTGAAATAACTCCATAACTATCCATTACTTTGCCAGCCGAAAAAAACATTTATGTATGCTTCTCTTTGAGCCAGCTCCTTCTTTACAGTCCACTGTCTGGACTGTATTTTTGTTTCGGGCGTATAATGGTATATGCAAATTTCATCTACAGTAATTAATTGGCGCCAAAACTTGAATTTATTGCGCCTGAACTGTGTCAACAGGGCGTTGAAAATATTCAGTCGAACACGTTTTTGATATAACGTGAGCAAACGTGGCACCCATCGCACGGACAACTTTCTCATGCCTAAATCTTAGTTAAATATTTTCCTTTTGACATGTTCATAAGCTTTGCTATCTCTTTTACTTCAATTCGGGGGTCATCTAGCACCATTTGGTGAACTTAGACGATGTTTTCAACAGTAGTTGCAGTTTTTGGACGTCTCCTAACCTCTTAAGGCCACGTTTAAATTCAGCTGCCCAAAGTTTCACTGTGGTAAATGATGGTGCAGAGTCCCCATACACAGAATCTGACTCATCTTTGATTTGCGTAGGCGTATTGCCTTTCAAAAACATATATTTAACGACAGCTCCATACTCGATTTTGTCCATTTTCCTAAAAGGACTCACATCAACTCACTCAAACGACTGTTATATAACAACTACTGAAACTACTGAAATGGCTGAAACTTTGGTGAGTAACTGCCAACAGATGAACAACAAAATTCACTGGCTTTCATTTACGAAAGCTGCTATCTTCATGTTGAGGTCAAAAACTTTTCAGAACACCCTCGTAATCCAGGCCTAATCTTTTTATTGTAAACCCATCTATTTTATCAAAATATTCAGATATAAACATTTTTATGGAAGAATCACATATCTTCTGAATATAACACTTCTTTCCTTTTGTACACATGCTTCATATGTGTGAGAATCACTTTCAGTAAATTGGTTATTCTGAACATCGTTGTTACGTCAAACATGTTACCGATCCGATTAATCTCTTCAGATAATTGAAAGACGTGTAATGTTTGATATTCTCTGTGTGAACCTATTGTTTCTTCCGCGACATAACACTATCAAACAAATTAGGGTCATCAACCTCCCCCAAAATAGTTTTTTCTACGATATTTTGGATTTTGCTTTCCTTTTATTTCAGATTTGATGAAGGTCAATAATGTTTTGTTTTCATTTACAGTATGTGTATAGAAATAAACTATCAAGAAAGATAGAATTCAATGAACGTTTGATCAACCAACTGACATCAGGAGAAGAACTATATATTCCGTCATTGGTTAATGAGTGAAAATTGGCGGATAAGTTTCCGGTTGTGATGAAGTGTTTACAGATTCTGTTGATGTAACCCATCATTCTACTACATTTGTTAATAATATATTTCTAGTCTAAATTTAAGCTCACTGTCAAATGTTACCTCTATGTTCTGTGTTTTATTTACTCAAACGAGATTTTCTCCGCACAAATTACAGCTGGAATAAAACAAAATGTATTATTTGAAAAAATTGTTACCTACCATTTTTTAAGTGTGGAAATAATCTATTACGTTTACAGTATTCATAGAACCGTAGAAGATCAGATTTAGTTATGAAACTGAAATTGAAAAAATAGTTTTGAACTATATGCATATGAAAGAAAATTCAAGAAACCGAATCATTTATTTTAATGAAGATAAGGAAGGATTAAAAGCCTAAATGGGATCCTGATATGACAGTGTTGGATGTTCATTTGAAACTATCGATGCTAACAATTTGAATTTCATTATGAATGTATGAAACAAAACCACGTTATAACAGTATATTAGACATATTCAAAAAACACTTTATTGTGAGATTTTCACTAAACAGTTTTTCAAACACGCAACACGTGTTTCGCCATACAATAGCTTCTTCATCTCACAATATAGTGTTTTTTTTTAATACGTTAGCTATGAATTTTCATCAAGTAATGGCCAATTATATCATATAGAGTATATTAGGGTATTACCAATCTTGCCAAATAGCATACAAAATCTGTGCTCGTTTATCCATGGAGTTAGAAACAACAATCACTAACTGTTATTCATTATCATTCAAAATTGTGATTTTTTGAAAAAAAAGGCATATACATTTTTGAATCAAACTTTTAAAAAATCATTCAAAAAATTTGTTTTCAATATTTAGATCATATACCGAATTACATCAAGCAAGAAATAAACTGTATTTTATTTTATTTCATCAAAACATTCTTTTATTTGGAAACAAAATGGAATTTTGAACAAAATCCATACTATGTGTACTGTCAAACTGAATAAGTCATATTTGGCTAATATTTTCTGTATAAATAATGTCTCTTTGAGAAAGTTATTTGATATTTGGCGAGAATAAACCAATTTGTGAATATTCTCAATGAGCAACATCCAGGAAAAAGCATTTGGTTCAGGCATTCAGATAATATTCAGTTCAGTACTTTGGCAAAAATAACAAAATATAAGCAAAGCGATTCTATGGAAAATCGTTTTAAAAAATGCACGTTCCTAACAGATACATTGACATTCGAATAACGTATGGATATTATTATTGCTGTTATTAGGTGGGACAGTAGCCAGTTGGGTTAACTTGGGTGGTTTGCTCCACTCACTCAATCGACCGTTGTGTGAACCGGTGGTTCGAACTGCAAAGCCGAACGAACGATATTCACTTTCTATTGTCCAACTCGTGCTAGGGATCACACGTTGAAAGATAATACCACGTTGGTCCTTAGCTCGCACAAGTTTAGACTTTTGATAATTGTCGTTCGTAGGGGTGCAACAGCTGGTTAATGAAAAAACAGATTTTTTTTAAATGGATACTAACTGAAACAACCGATTATGAGAGGTAAAGTATTAGGAAGATTTTTTTAAATAAATTCC
>WOGR01010348.1:0-10955 GCA_015342045.1 Leptinotarsa lineolata
GATAATAAAGGAGGCAAAACATCAGTGACAGCTAATATGTATATCACAGGGTGCTTTACTGAATAGTGCACTCTTACTACCAATTCCCATTCATTTTATTATACTCAATAATTTTGTATCAATTTTTAAATCCTAAATCGACTCATTCATTAACTGTTAGGCGGATCGACGTTCGCCGGTTCTGCTAGTAGTTGATATCTTTCAGTGAGATGAGAAGGCGAATTTTGGCAGGATGGTCAACAAACAATCAATGTTGATCAACGTGGGACCGATTTACTACTGAAAGTTGCTACATGTTTTTTTAATAGCTCAAATAATAATCTATGTAATCACGTCAGAAATGCAGGAAAAATTAATTAGAAGATGGAGTACGTTGAATGAGAAATGTCTCAAATACATTATTTCTCTCACACCAAAAAATTTAATTATGCTAACGTACAGCTTTTTGTATGAGATTGCAACACAATGCAATGCATTGCTAGGCTGATGCATACTTCATTCACGAGTCAATCAACTGACAAGTCGGAATACTTTGCTGCCCACCAGCATTGAAGATGCCCAAGGAAGCAACTTTGAGAGCCAAACGTCATCATCATCCTATCACTGCCTAAACTGGATGCATATTATCTCCATTCCACTCTCAGTCACACAAATAGTTAGGTTAGGTTAGGTTGAGTTAGGTTAGGTTAGGTCATTTCAGTTGGTCTAAGGGAAATTTGATTGCGGAATTCTCACTAAAGAGTTTTCAAAACCGCAAAACTATACAATATCTTCTTCAGGCGTGTTCAGTTGATATTCAGCACAACTGAATGAACTATTGTTCTACTTGTAGGTACTTACACTAATATTCATTATGATGCAATTAAACAAGTGTCCAACTACACATTGAACGAACTATGGAACCCTGTGTTGAAATCTCATTGAGTTAAAATAACAAGTAGTTCACTGAACTTCACTTTCGCAATATGTATAACCTTTTACTGATTCAACAACTAAAACCTGTTCTCTAAATCAACTAGATGTGATTCTTAGGTATTCAAATATCTATATATAATAATTAACAAAATTGGAGCAAATATCTGTGAAATCGATTCACATGTTACACAAACAATATGTTAATTCTGTTACATATTTGTCATACCATGGAAAAATAATTAGACATAGGAATTCCGAATTCATTGAAATATGATGATTGAATATTGTCAGTTTGCTTAAAACCTTGAACGATTTTTTCAAATTTGAAGTCAATGAAATTGAGTACATTTTATCTAGAAACTTTTATTTTGTCTGCTACATATTGATGATCTAGAATCCTTTTTTCAATTTCTGATTCACTCAATTGATTTCATTCGGAAAGATCTCAGAAAGATCTTGAAACTTGACGTTAGTTTTGTGGCCATCAAAATTATCAAAGTATGTCATGATTAATGTTGAAGAACTTGGGAACTGGTGGAAATGTGTTCGCAAATGACGGGAGTTTCAAAATCATCGACAGATGAATTTATGAATGAGAAAAACATTAAGCTTTTGAATCAGCAAAATCATATTTAGGAAGAAAAACTGCTTGTTGATTAGAACTATAATTTTGCAATTAGAAGAGTAGTAGGTACATCCATTCCGTTTTAGGAAATAAATACCGACACTCGACAAAATAATGAGAGCCTTGAAAGAAAACCAGAGTATGTCTGGAGTTATGGAAAACTTTGATTACTTCCTTCATTTCTTTGGAAAGCCAAAATATTTCTTTTCCAATAAAATTGCTTCTGATCAAAAATGTTGAAATGAAGTGCTGGAGAAAACATCATCTAAAGCAGGTAAGGGAGTTCAAAAAAGAGCGTACCTATTCATTATTATATAAATATTTTCAATGGAAACGTTATAATAATATCAGTTTCATATAAATGAAAGAAGTAGTTAATAATTTCATCGATTATTATTTTTGAATAAATACCCAAACGCATGCCACTGCAGGTGATGAAACGACCCGAAATCTCATCAAATCTTCCATTTGCGACTCGTTTGCTATACATAAAAAGGATGAATCTAGTGAAGTATTATACCAGCTATGGCAAAATCACAAAATTTTGTTTTGTATGCACTCTTTTAGCGTTTTGCATTCATGAAGAACATTTATCACTTTCTACTATTAAGAATATATGTAGCAACATTTTGAAAGTGCTGAGGTGTAGGGGTGGATCTTCAAAAAGGGGGAGTATCAATTGATGCACTTTTACATTTATTGCAAATAATGCGTAAGCTCTGACATCTATTTCAAAGTGTTAGAATTTTAATACTTTAGATATTCACTGTGACCTTTCTTAACCATATGCCGTGCAAAAAACTAATTTCACGAGAGCCGTACAACAATTTATCTATCACATATGCATATGTATGTATTAAGTTTGATGAATCTCCACCTGAATTATGTTCAAACGTAATAAATCAATAAATATGGTGTCAATTCATTGGACTCAATACATTAACGAGTTTTCATATATTATGAAGCTTAGAGTGAGTAACAAAGCCAAGAATGTTTTTAATTATAGTTATAAATAGCTACTTTCCCTATTTATATTGCCTCAGTCTGAAAGTGAAGAACCATCTACGTGAAACCTCATTATATAGTGATAATTGATGTTACTGGTAATTCGCCACGTTGAAACAAAACAATGTTGATGATTTTATGACAATTATTTCTATTTGTCGTGATTATTTATTCGTTTGAGTAAAACAGTTTTGCTTTCAATCTTGCAATGCAGCAGCGAAAGTTTTAATAGAGCTGTACGTATATCTAAAAATTCAAATTGCAATTTGAAATTATAATTGGTTACTTTAGAATTGAAAAAACATGTGATATGATCCTTAAACATGCAACTCAATTTGAATGAGTGAAAATACATTATAGCAAGAATCTGTTATCCAGAGTTGGAAGAATAACATTCACCTGAATGAAAATTGGATCATCTGTAGAAATCTGTCTATCAATAAGCACAATCACAAGCAGTTCATCGAGTCTCGCGAACGATCAAGGCTAGAAAGTAGGCAAAGCAAAGTTACCTATTTCAAAATACTATTGAATGATACCGAAAAATCTGCTCAAGCTTTTTCTGATACCAAAATATACGGGGAGACTAAAAAATTTCGAAATTTTATTCATTGTTGCATACTACATGCTGTATTGCAAGTTTTTTTTGTATAAAGATAGATAAGTGAAAAGCCAAAACCTTTTTTTCTACGATCATCTTCAGATAGATTAGTTGAAGCTGCTATAAGTGTGAACAGGTTTTCAATATTTCTCCGAAACAAAGGAAATACTACAAAAATATAATTTCGAAATTTCCAGAGATGCTGAATTTTTTGATATAGTTCAAAGATACCCACAAATTGGCAACTTTTTCACCATTCAACCTACTTTCTATCTCTCATCGTTTACGAGATCCCCGAGTAGAAATTCTAATTTGAAAAGCATTTCATCTATTGGATGAAACACATCTCTTTTAGAAATAATTCAACTATTGGAAAATCTGGTTGAGAATACTCTGGACCATTACAAGGATGCTTCAGGTAGAAGAATATTGATTATTGATCCACAATGTATCTCAGTATAAAGATGAGAAAGCTGACCAGTTATTTTAACAATATAGATTTCAACATATTCACAGCATTTTTCTGGATTCGTTGAAGACACCTGAGTTAATCTAACTTCATGAGGTGAGAATTTCAGCAAAGAACTCAGTAGGCCAATTCACTATCATGAATAAATAATATAACATGATGAAATTGAAAACTGCTTGACATTTCAAGAAAGAAGTAGTATTTTTTTTTTTAATTTTTTCAATACTTAATTTTTTCCGTCACTACAAATCATTTGTTTCTCTTGAGATATGCACCTATTAGTCATGAAACCAATTAATTTTTCAATTGGGAGAGCTAAATGTTTCAGGAGGAATTATTTTTCTGAAAAAATAATATTTGGGTTTTTTCATCTCCATCTTTTTCGTTCTGTTAGGGAGTTGAACTCCTACTCCTTTTGGTATAAAACTGTTGATCATCAAGTCTTCAAATACCTAAGTTCAAACATTTTCAAGCCGAAATACCATCAAATTTGGCAACTTTTCTTTCATTCCTTCTCCAAAAATACTTCCTAGAAATATGCAAAGTTCAACGATAAACTAAATCGTAATCTTCAACAATTATTCGAATTGGCAAAGTAGTATTCTTTTATATCGGACTGGCCTAATGCATTGTGAAAGTTAAGGATTTGCAGGAATATAGTTTATCAATAAATGCCATCATCATAAATGCAAATTTCTGCCTATTCATAGGTAGGTGTATTCATCAATAAAACTGACCAAAGGTCTATGCACGGTTTTTAATTGGTTTCGTCAATAAGTTAGGAAGATTTTAGATGCTCATCATCCAACAATAAAATTTTATGCTTCATTTTTTCACTTCAACTGATTGACTAGAATCAAAAACATTAAGATATATTCAGTTGTGGTAGTCGATGAAACAAAAACTTGAATGAATTGCCAATTATCGAAAGAATTCGTGATGATTACACTTATCGTTATGTATTCGTGTTTTTTTTTAATACTCCAAGAAACTTTGATGATCGTCATTATGGCCATCAAATTGTTATTCATCTGATATTAGTCTTTGGTGACCTCAGCAATAGAACATAACATGGCATAACGGAACTTATACACAGAGAAAGTTTATGAAATCTGCAGAAAATGCTATAACATTAGGAGGGAAGTCATAAGAAAATAATATTTTGGAATTAAGTAGGAGAGAATGACCAGTGTTGATATTATTCATAAATCAACATTATGTTCAGAATATGAAACGACATACATTGGCATTACTGACAGCATGTTTATGTTGTCAGCAATATAATTGAATAAATTTTTTGTGATCAATTCACTATTTTGGCAGAGTGACATAAATTAACAATTAATTGAGGGATGTATCCGTTACTACATGGTGGGAGTTCATCATAATAATAATAGCTCTATTGTCCAATAGTTACTCATTTATAGGATAGTATAAAATTATATTCACAATATTTAACTGTAAACAAAGAGAAATAAATAAAAAAAAACAATTCTAATTACCTACTTTAAGTACACATTTGCAATTCTAATAGGTTTTTGAAGAATATATCACAATTGATACAAATGCTATTGGATTTCGTATACATAGCATATATTAAAGAATTAAGCATTATGTTAGTTCTTGCTCTGAGAGGTCTAAAAGTGGACTGAGATCGTGAAACTGGCAGTGGAACATTGAAGTTAATTTGTTCCGGGATTTTAGGACAATCAACTCTCTCATTAACTACTTTGAATGAAAATATGATTAATGCACATTTCCTCCGATGTTCTAAACTAAAAAGTTTCAAACGTACATATATGACATCATTACTTATACTCCTCTCAGGATAAGAACCTTCTATCTAGAAAACTAGAAATTTTCAAAATTTTCTTTGAACTCTTTCAATGCATAGATTATGAATCTCATAGATTAGACTCCAGACGATGCTTGCATATTCGATCTTCGAACGTACGTAGGTGTAATACAGCTTTAATATTATGATAGTTTTTGCAATTTCTAACAATGAAACCATAAGCTCTCAAGGATTCTGAAACTTTTTGTGAAATATTTTCACCAAATGTTAATTTATGGTCGAATATTATCCCTAGGTCTTTGATAATATTGCATCTCAGCAGATCTGAATCTTGTATTACATTGGGAAATGTATAAACCTCCTTTTTTCGACTATAACTTACTACTTCACATTGTTCCGCACCAAGCAACAAAAAATTCTAATTGAGATTGAAGATTTATACAATCACCTACTTCCTTAATTGCAGAAAATAATTTCAAGTCATCATCAAAACATAAGCGCTCACAAGCTAAACTTTTAGATAGGTCATTAATAAATAATAAAAACCAAAGGGGACCTAAGTTGGAGCCCTGGGGTACACCTGAAGAAGCTATATATGTTCTGGATTTATAACCGTTATAGAACACGAATTGTTTTCTACATGTCAAATTGGATTGCATCAGCTGACAGGCAGTATTCGAAAAATCAAACTCCATTAGTTTATTGAGCAAAACACCATGATCAATTTTATCAAGTGCTTTTGAGAAATCCGTATATATTACATCAACTTGGCCATTGTTATTTAATACCTAGTCTGAAGAACCTTTTATGTTCAGTTTACAGTTTCGAGAAATTTCTTGACATTATCCCACATAAACACTAGTAAACTCCGAACACTTGAACTTATAAACTCCAGATTTCCTCATCTTGTCCACTTTATCTTTGGCGTTAAAAAGGAAATTAGATAACCTGACATATGACCTGAATGCCACTTTCACATTATTTTTTCTAAAAAATGGTCTTTGTGCCTCTGAACTGTTGAATGCTGACTTCAAGGTCAAACTTTCAATACATACGTCATTGTCAATCAGGAGTAAGACCGTAAGAAAGATTGACAGGCGTGTGAATAAATCATAATACTTATACCTGATCGTGTTTGATCTAATAAATCAAGACCTAGTATTGCGTAAGAAGTATAAATTCGTTATTTGTACTTGATATATTTACTGGTAATTTCTCGTGACTAGTTCGGATATAATGTCCGGTATTGATATTTATTCATTGCGTTAACAACAAATCAGTATTGTCAATAATTAATAACCAATTGTGTCTGATGCAGTGTTCAATATTGTCAGTTTTCACAAACGTTACTTCTCAAGAACTGCAAGCAAATGCGGATGTTGCATAACCCAATTGTTCCGTATTATTCAATACTTCAACCAAAAATATTTCAATACGCCTATAAATTATAACTTCAGGTTGTGGGATCATCAAATGAGGTACAATATATTTGTGTTACTATTTTGCTGGATTATCCTTTCTTAATTTGTTTTCTTCATTAACTTTCCGGGGAAAATGCGAAAGAATTGGCTACAACAAGTTCTTGTTTTGTTTATCTTTTGTTAATATTAAGAAATTCATTTTTGTATTCTGTTAAATAATGGATGTATCGTTATTATCAGTCGAATGGTATCGGGAATCACGATTGTAACGCTCTCTGATTCTGTTGTTAGCTAGTGAATATTAAAGAGAGGTACAAAACTCGACCAAGGATTGAGTTTTCGGTCTATCGTTATCGAACTTATTACCTAGAAATGTTCTCTCCAAAACACAAAAAATGAATATGTGACTCGACCTTATTCTCTTTCTGAACTCTGTTGGTTCCAATAGAGAAGAAAAAATCACGAAGATCGTCGGTATCTAGCTCTCCGCTGATGACCGATCAAATCTGATAATAATGCACGAGCCAATCAGAAGAGCCCTCCTTACAACTTTCTATCTATAAATATCAATGACACTTCATAGGGTTTCAACCCTGAAGAGGCATAGACCTATAATAGGCTCCCCAAAACGTAATGTGACGAAAAACGTATTCAGTGTTACTAGGTTAGGATAGGTCAAAAGTGTGGGGGCCTATTTGACCCTCCACGGAAACCCACAAGGGTTTATTGTGGCTCACACCTATTCAAACTTGACCAAATGAACCCAGCTTCTTGACGAAGCAGATTAATTTGTATGGTGAGTGATATTTCAAGTCAGATGGTGTGAATGTGGTTCTACCAAACTCTGAAAACCTGATTCGATCCGTAGCGGCACAAAGTATATGCTATGCTGTTTCATCATATTCCAAACAGAGGCGACACAATTTGAGTGGGAATGATATAACTCACACTTAGATATACTTAACTGTTGTACCAGTTTGTGTCATTTCAATTGTTTATCTATTAAAAAAATTATTCTGCAATTTATCTGATTCGATATAACGTTCAATCAGTATAATAATTTATGTTATTTCAATACAATTCTTAATTATCTCTATCCTTGACATTCACGTTTTCTATTTTATTCTAATAAATGCATTTGGGTGTATAAGACATGAATACCTATTAAAATGAGTTTCACTTGAATGCTATTCTCAGCAGAAGAGAAACAATCAGTGAATCATTGTCGGTACTGCACGCATTGAGAATATCGTTGGTGTTCTATGAAATTCTAAAATATGAATTCGAATAAATAGTTTTGTTTTCAAACGGCAAGATGTTTGACAACCTATAAGATTGAGTGTGTCAGATGTAGCATTTGTCACCGTATCTAGTGAGTCTAAGAGATATTTTTCTAGAATCAAACTTTCAAGCTAGATGGTCGATGCATAAAAATTATACTGTACATACATATTCTTTTAGATATGAGTCGCGACATCTGCACCAGCTCGATTATTTGTGTGAAATCCCAACATGTGGAATCTTCCATGAGCTTATAGACCACATTTATATTTATGTACGGAAAAAGTATTTTCACATTTTGGAACCCTAAATGCTTCCCACTAGTTGGATTCAATTGTTATTTTCACATATGACGAGGTGTACTTCAGATCAAAATAATTTCAGGACGAAAATCTTTCTGATTTTCTCCACCAATGAAAAACGTCCAAGCGAAGAAAGAAAGACTCAACAAATTTGTCTCTGGTCTGGATTCCTGGCCACACTGGCTTGGAAGGCAATTAGACTGCTGATCCCCTTGCAAAGAAAGGTGCTGCAAGTAGCTTGATCGGACGAGAACCTGTCATTGGCATTGCTTTAGTCTTTGTCAAACAAACATTGAACACCTGGATGGCCAGAAGATATAAAGACTCCTGGCAGAATGTTCCAGGATTAGCTCATTTCAAGGCGTTCATTCATCCTTCGAAACTTAAAACTAAACAGTTGTTGGACTTTGGTAGGGATGAACTACGATGTTTAACAGGCCTCCTTACTGGTCACTGTCGTCATATGCAGAGACAGACTGTCAGAAGACAGCAGAGCGTATACTTTGTGCTTGCCCCGATGCGGACCGAATAAGGTTTTTAGAGTTTGGTAGAACTATAATCTTACCATCTGACCTGGAAGATCACCCATCATAGATATTAATTCGTTTCGTTAGAGACCTGAATTTTTTTGATCGGGTTTAAATAGGTGTGAGCCATAATAAACCCTTGCGGGTTGCGGTGTAGGGTCGAATAGACTCACTCACTTTTGACCTAACCGCTGTCAAAAATTCTAGTTATTAGCGGTTAAGAAGTGATTATTTCCACCATATATCTTCAGTTCTACCCATCAAGAACATACAGTACATTTTGTTTCACCAAATAGCAAAACAAAAAATATCCTTTTGACCCATAACCAAAATCTCGTAGTACGCTAGTGTGATCAGGGGTCGGTAACCCAGTAGGTAAGTTAGATACCTGCCTTGCTGTTCAACTGGAGCAATCAGCCGCTAATTGTGCAATTCAACAGTCACGTCACGAAATACAAGAGACAAACTTACTACACTATAAATCTCACTAAGGAAGATGGATGGATCTGCATACGTTCGTATGTCCCATTGAAAGTTTCCAAAGGTTACTCGTTTGGAGAAGTTGTTTTTTTTATTATCATGTTCGCTTGTTGAGTAATGGATGGAGCTGTGAAGTGTGATGACCTGGTCCTTATTTCACTTGCGAAACATATTTTCATGATAGGAATTGATCGAAATTATAAACTGAACTCTGCTTCCTACTAGTGAAAAGCAATGAATGCTCATGATGGATACAAAACGCTAACAAACTTTTGTGATTTCGTTATGATTTGCCTCAACTTGTTTAAGCAGTTTTATAATACTTTACCTGGCCCACTTTATTTTTGTACGGTAAACAGGTGGCGAACAAAATATTTTATAAGCGTTCGGTTCGTTTTATACCTGCAGTGGTATCAAAACTAATAGCCATGTTCATTTATTCATGAGAAATCAATATTGTTATCACATTTCAATTCAAAATATTCCCATTACAATAAATAGGTATGCTCATTCAGGAAGATATTATAGACAAAGGCAAAAATTATGTGCTGTTATTGTAAGATAACTTCATAATTATAGATTGAGTTCACAATGATTGTGGGGCAGACGCAGAATACTGATATTTCGTTTCTGTGCCATCTTGTAGACTATACCTTGTAGACCCCGAGAGGAGCTGTATTTGAACATACTATGGAAATAGTTTTTTTGAAGTGATAACTTCTTATGGGAGAATGAACCTCTTGGTAACATAACGCATAACGGTGCCAGTATTTCTGCCTTTCCTTTCTCCTCATTCTGACCCAGAGCGCTGGCCGGACAAACAATTCTCGCGCTTCTCTTCGCATGACTCAGTATTTATTCAGTAAAAGATCGTAATATACTATTGACAGTAAGCATTTAACGTAAAACTATCACCGCTATTGAAAGTGATTATGAAAAATTTCATGAAATAAGCGGATGACGATCTTCGGAACATTACAGAATCTCCTAACTGAAAGAAAATTTGATAATATAATAAATCTAATCAGCAAGCATGCAATATTCTTTTATTATGTGAAATATGGCTTGAAAATGATGATACTGATATTGTATATGTACACTGATAGTATCATTATTTAATCCTACAAAAGTAACAATTGACTTATGTATATGTACAGACATAAAATAACACAGGAGCACAAAAATAATGTTTTTGAAAATTTTCTTTACTTTAATAGCTGATTTTTATAGATTTTTTCTTGCTGAATTCAAATCTGGTTTTAGTTTTTTTGTATCACCCAGAGTCTTTGAGAAATTAACTTTTTTATATAATCCAAAATCTGTACGGTATATGATGAAATTGATGAAAAACTATCTTAAATCACTATCATGTTTTTTATTTACAGTAGGTTACTTGAAATAATGATACAGTGTTGTAATATAGGTTTCACTAGTCAGATGGAATTGGTTTATACTTCCTTCCTCTGTTTCTTTGAAGTTTCTTGTGTAGCTTTTCTTGCGATGAGTCGCTTGTTGAGCTTCACGGTGAAGTGAC